>JBBPRJ010000134.1:0-15403 GCA_038092975.1 Chalciporus piperatoides | reverse complement strand
CTCCTGGATGTTCAAAACGACATTTATCCCCATATTTGCATGCTCCGCGTAGGAAATACGAGCATATTGCCTATAAGAATAATCAAAAATACCCAGACGTCGAGATGGGCGAACTTGCCATTGTAATTGTTGAAGATCAGTCTGACTCCCTGTCTGGTCTTGGCGGAGTGGTATGGGTTGTTTACCAAAGGCTTCTGGATTCAACAAGTACAAATAAACGAGCTCAAGCCGACTCCTACTACTACTACTAATACTATGCTACGACCAAAAGTTCAAGTACTGAAGGTATGGTACCGTTTCCCAAACCAATACATTCGGTATTGTCCACCAAACCCTCTGAACGTCCACTATATATATACTCACTCTTCTGGTGTCGAACTGTTTCAGACGAGTTTTATGGAAGCATTCCTAAACTCCAGGAAGGGGAATGGTGCCGCCTGAAGATCTCCCGTGAGCTATCATCCAGAATCCCTAAACAGGTCACCTACCCCAAGCAAACAAAAATGAGTGAGGGTGAATATCCCTTGTCCCTTGGCCATGGATGTCGAGACCTTCACCGTGAAGTCCTGGTAGAATCCACCCGCTTTCGGAGTGACAGGATTCCATGGTCCGGCGTACAGCACCTCACCAAGTTGAGACTCTGGCTGGGGACATACTCCGTTGGGACAATTGGCCACTGCGAGGGCGATGCCGACCTGAACGCAAGAAGCCATCGAGATCTGATACATGTTCGGTGAGTTAACGCTGAATCGGTCTCGTGGTAGTTTTATGGGTAGGATACTGACGGGTAGAATGACTTCGGCTACGAAGTTCTTCCCTCTCTTGATGACAGCGCCATTGGTCGGGTATCCCAACTCGATCGTCTGACAACTGCCGAGCGCAGCGGCGAATACGAGGATCATGACGATCAGTAGGTTCTTCATCGTTTGCTCCGAACGCTGCGACTTTTCGAGGTGCGAATGAAGTAGGTGTTTGGACTTATACCCTCTGGTTCGAGCTCTTTTATACCTACTCGTGTCGTTGGGCTTGGCCGCCCCTTAATGGCCAAGAACAGGGCACGTCCTGAATTTACCATTCATTATTCACCATCCCCTGAACACGAAGGTCGACCAATTGAAAATTGCCGTTATTCGGACAGAGCAGCCCGTGACATATTTCTCAATCGACAGCGAGACTAAGCTACTACTGTAACTGTTGCGCTCCTGTACTCCAGGTATGGGATCGGATCCGCCTGGAAGCAATGCTGTGCGTCAATTTCTGGCCGCTTCAGCAAAGTATTTGCACCGGCTACATACCCCAGCGAGGCAAAGGTGCGTCAAAGTGAATATGGCTGGGCCAGTAGGTTCGTACTGGTCAACCTGGAACGTGAAGTTCTGATAAAATCCAACTCCAGATTCCAAAACAGTCGGGTTCCAAGCACCGGCATAAAGGACACTTCCGAGTCCTTGTGTTGGCTCTGGGCACACTCCGTTTGTGCAGCTATGTATTGCAAGGGCGATTCCAACGTCGATGCACGACGCCATTGAGAACTAGCTCGAGGTGAGTTTGGGGTTCTTGGATTGTATGGATCAAGGTACCAGTAAGATAACTTGGGCAGTGAAGTCTTGGTTTATAGTAATCACTGTTCCATCCGTGGGGTATTGCAGCTCGATCGTTGAACCAACTGCTGATAGTACAGCCGATGCTGCGACAGCACAGATTGAGAGGGGCTTCATGGCTGAGGCTCGCTTGGTGAGTATGATTTCATTGTACGCTGAAGAGACTCTTAAATACGCATCTTGAATAACGAGGTTCCCTCACTGGCAGTATTGGGAATCGTGATCGTCGGCGATCGGTCTACCATGGGAATTGCAAGAATCCAATCAGTCGTGACCCTGAAAGCCTTCCCGGCATCACATCAGGCTGTCGGGTTCCCCAACAAAGGCCAACGTTCCCCGTCGTGTCAACAATGCCAGTGATTCAAGAGGTGAGCTCCGGTCTAACCCTGAAAAGTACTGGATCATGCAAAGGCGCTTTCACTCAGATTGATCGTCGGGGCTGTGTCATCGAGTAACATAACGCTAGTACTGTACCAAGAGCACAACACGACCTGTGCACACTGCAAAATACAGCGATCTTGTGCCCCTATGCATTCCAATCACCCCGAGTATGAAGGTACCAGGCACACGGCGTTGCGCCCGCAGACTAAAGGCATTTCAATTTTTAGGGCTAGTTTCTTATCAGACATAGACCACGGTCAACACTGCCCGCTGTGGTTTGTACCTGTCATCATGCGGGGAGCTTGGCATCAGTCGTGACGTCATGTGTGCAAAGTTCTCAGTGAGTGTTGTTAGGAGTTCGGTCTTCGCCTCGCTATCTCAAGTCGCTGAACGCGTACAGCGCCGCAAAGGCAGAAAACGTGTCCAAGTATTGTCCAAACTGTTTCGACTACAACAACCCCCTACGAGACCACTACAGAATGACCACCGAATTCCTTATTCGATCGTCAGAGACGCGTTCCTGAACTCGAGGAACGGATACGGTGCAGCCTACAACGTGTCAGCTCATCACACCAACAACACGTTCGAAGCAACGAGCAACCCACCCCAAGCAAGCAAAGGTGCGTCAACGTGAAGATAGCAGGTCCCGTGGGGAAGTACGTCGGGACCTGCAACGAAAAGTTCTGGTAGAACCCACCGGGATTGTGCGCAGTGGGCGTCCAAGGGCCAGCGTAAAGGACGTCACCCAGTTGGTCGGTAGGTTGGGGGCAAACACCATTGTTGCAGTTGTCCATGGCGAGGGCGATGCCAACTTGGATGCACGAGGCCATGGATTCCTGGATCCAACGAGGTAAATTTTGGGATAACATAGGGATGGAAGGGGGTGCTTACGGGCTGGATGATCTGGGCAGTGAAGTTCTGTCCTAGGGACAGCACTGTGCCATCAGTGGGGTAACCTAGTTCGATCGTTTGACCGAGGACAGATGCTACGATGCCAACAAGCACAGAAGCGGTGGAAAAGAATTTCATTATTGGAACGCTTGAAAGCAACGTCGAGGGGAGTGATATGAAGTAGGCTGTTAGAAATGCAAGTCCTTATATACCCCGAGAGTGAGCGCTCTAAGCCGACGGCATCCCTCTTAGCCCCCCATCAGACGGGGCTGTTCAAACCTTCAAATGCTTCTCTGGCTTGGAAATTGGATCGGAGTAGCGGCGGACTAAGACTCCAAGATCCACGTTGGTTGGGGAGAGAGAACATTCGTCGTGGCTGGGCATGGAGCGCTGAGCATTAAGGGTATCCTTGGAGATGAAAGGTATACCACGATAGGCCTTGAGTTACCTACTCCCTTTCCCTCGCACAGGCATTAATCTGTGAATGTCTATCGAGACATCCCAGGAGTACTAGTGTGCATCATACTAACGGCAGGTGGTACTATTTACAATGTTTACTGTATGTGGGTGCGAATTACGATGAGTTAGCAGCTTGACGTGTCTGGCGCGAGGGATGGCAGAAGAAGGACACTGAATTCTTTCGCAGCGGTGCGAGGTACGGTAGCCGGAAGACGTCTCGCAACATCATGATTATAAACATCACCTACACGCTTCTATACCCTGCACACATCTACAGGTAGTAGCGCACGCCTGTAACGGGATGGGATTCCTCCAAGTCGTGTCAAGCATATATATGCACCTTCCTCCGCCATGACTCGGATCAGTTGCCATAGCAGCTATGCGAAGCGGGGTGCTTGTGTCTATTGCATTGTTTCCCACAGAGTGAGCGAGCAATGGAGGGGATTGAGTATTGGAGGAGAGATTTCCCCATAATAGTACACGTATTTATGCTACATTTTTTTCCGCATACTGCTACGAAAGACGTTTCACTGACTCGAGGGTATCCTGCATGCCCTTCAATATACAGTTGACGAAGGGCGTATGATCATTATCCAAAGCCTGTCATTGTCGATCACTGATCAGTTCACAGATAATACAGTATCTGGATTCTTACCTTTTTGATTGAGGTGAAGTAGTCTTCACAATCTTGAAGGGAGATAACAATTGGGGGGTATCCCTGTCTCATGAGGGGAATAGAAGCCAACAAGCGACCTAAACGACCATTTCCATCCTGTTGATGAATTAACACGAGAATGGTCGAGAACCGATTTTCGAGAACTCACTTCAAACGGGTGACAGTTGACGAAAATAAGATGAATCCAGCTAGCGGTTGCAAACGGATTCTTCCATGATCGAATCCATTGCTAAAAGTAGCGTCAGCCCTTGTCGGAGAGGAGAACGTGTGAAATCCTTGCATCAGCCATGTTGCATATATACTCTAGCTCCTGGTCAACACGCGGGAAAGGGCAACATTGAGCTTCTCGAATGGTAACGTTTATTCGAGTGAAAGTTCGAGTTTTGCCGGCAACAGTGGTTTCCGTTCCACTTGGGTTGAACCTGCCTGTCTTCATAAGTCGTGCATGGATATCACAAATGAGTTTTGGGTTCAACGTGACATTCGGTCCTGCGACCAGAGGCTTCACGAGGTCATATGCCTATCGATATAATGGCTAGTGAGAGGCGATTCGGGAGCAACCGCAGGAAATACTACAAACCGCAAGAGTGTCCCACAGGATATCTTTGATCTTCTGGGTATCGTGCAAAAGACTCTCCGGCTTGGAGAGGATGGCACCCTCGGAGATGCCATAGCGAATAAGATTTTGGGTTGACTGAAAGGTGGTAAGCGGGATGGAGTAGACTGCATTATTGGCTACGCACCCCTGTAGTCAAACGGAACGTGTTCTCCACTTCGTTCGTTTCGATAGCAAGCTTTCTGAGGTACTTCTTAAACAAGGTCCCAAAGTCCGGGGGCAGACTATTCCACTCCCGATGAACTTCTTTGTGACCCTCAGGGGCGACTGGCAGCCCCGTTGGGAAAAGATGTTCTTTTGTTGTCTTCCAAGGTGGAGTAAACATTCCTTTGAGATACGAACGTTAAAAGGATCTTCATGTGGAAAATTTTCGGCTTACTCGCGGACAATAATCCTCGATCCGTGTCCATGGATTGGTTGGCAACTTTCAAGGCTTCGCGAGTAACTTTTTCAAGAGACCTCTCCAAAACTTGATCAACAGAACCCATCTCACGGATTTTGCTTCGTGTCTGGAAATGACAGAAGTGAACATCACCTACCGCGCAGGTGCCAGGGGGTCAAGATGCACTTACCATTCGATAGATATCCTCGGCCATCGAAAAGCAACGTGACGATTCATACACAGCGGCTATCCTGACTAAAAGGTAAGGGTGGTCGTGATAGCGATTGGCTAGCTCCTCGTAAAGCGTCAATTTGACTTGCACCGTGGAATTGATCTCCGTTTCTATCCTTTGGAGATCGTCCCCAGAAAAAACACTGGGTGGTTGCTATTCACGGTCAGTAGTGCCATAAGGCGAAGATATGGAAAAGTGACCTGCAACACAGGTGTCTGGTATGTGCCACTCATGACGGCCGGGTTGGTTCAAGTTGAAAAATACCATACCCTGATTAGGTAAAACCTTGTGGTGACCAATCCGTCTGGACTGGTAAGATAGGCGTCGAGCAGGGCAGATTCGTCATAGCAAGGGGGGGCGGCGAGCAGAGCTCGCCGAGGAGCTGACAAGGGGTCGCCTTGTCGGAAGCCGGAATTGCTGCCAAGGGGTCGTCAGCGAGGCAGCGGTTGTCATGCGAATTACGGTCTAACGGATGCCCAGGATCTCCAACTATAAGGTAAATACAGTGTTATTCAGTCTGTACGATATTCACAGAGCGGTTTCGAATGTCAAGAACCCCGGCTAACGAACTAATGTAAGTACTGAATTACAGAAGTGCAACTCGAACTGATGTGCATGTTAAGATTTAGCCGCCCGACCTCGCCTGACAGAACATCAAACACTCTAATGTGAGCGTGAGTTTACGTTGAATGGACAGGGCATGCTAACGCACCAGAAATCATTCACAGTTCTCTTGCTTTCCCTTTCGCCGAGTCTGCTGACTGCTCGCCTTCGAGTTCTCGAACATCATCACTGGCATCCGTTGCTCCCGCCCAGGCCATTGCACATAGAATTTTATCCGTTTCCCGGAGACTCGTCGCTTCCGTGTATACTTTACGCACAACATTTGTCTTGAAACCATGATTCTTTCCAATTTCCGCGAGCATGAGGTCCACACCCACTCGAGAAGTCATAGCCACGTCAACGGGATGGACAATTTGTGTCTCCCAACCTTCGGCTACATGATGCGGAGTAATAGACATGTCTTCATGCCATCCAGAGCAACTGAAATCGAGTCCAGATTGCTCCTGCCGGGCCGGCTCAGTGTGGGGCTGCTCACACAACTCAGAGTCGTTCTGAGTGCTGGGAGCAAGGTGCGAGACTGCGTCATCGTCAGCCGTGAGATCAATGACCACTGGCCCCAGTGCTTCATCATTGTCTGAGTCCATTGTAAGGTCAATGATGGTGCTCATGATCTTCGGGCCGTGTGAGATCAACAAAGTTCGAAAGTCAGTTCACTGATCACGGACACGTTGTCAGGAGCTGGGCCGTAATGAACTGTGGTAAATTTGACACACTGTGCAAGACTCGGATGACTCTATGCCTCCAGTGAGTTGTGTGGCAGTTTACGCTGTTGTAGCGAGATTCAGGGGGGGACTGATACCCTTAATTTCATATGAAGTAAATGTTTACTAAGTAGTAGATACTAGAACACTGATATAAACCTCGAAGTCCTTCTCGAGTGACGGCGACCAACTGTGGGTGCGGCGATGACTGCCTACGAACCAAAATCAGTCACTGCGCTCCTTCGAAATTCCTCGCTCGTGGCCCCCAACGAACGTGCGCAGTTTCAGGCCAATTGGTCGACATCTGTGAGTGATGCTCGACCCTGCATTTGTCCCTCACTCTGATGATACCCGTGTTTTTGCGGTGGTAATGTTCATAGGTTAGCAAACGTGTGAAAACATGGTCAGACTTGCCGAGCCAGAAGAAGAGTCCCCGCTCGACTGCCCAACTTACCTGGGAGGCAGAGGTTGTAGAATACGTCAACCTTCTGTGGCAGAAAACCCGCCCGCGTTCGAAGAAGACTAACGTACCTTCGCCAATCAGCCTTGACGTTCCATTTTTTGGTCCGCGGTTTGTTCCACCGACCTACCTGCATGATCAGAAACGGTCGGGACTAACTACGGTCACGCCCGACGTACAGTATCTCAAAGCAATCAACGTTATTCACCCACTTTACTACCCAGATCTTGCTTGTTGCCCCCAATGCCAGTCGAGAGAGAGCGTAACATGGGAGGGTTGGACGGCAACCGGAGCACGCGAACTCCATGGCATTTCTCTGGAGGAGGTGGCACTGGGGCTGCAGCTCCGATGCAGCTCGTGCAAGGCCGAGTTGAAGGCTGTTGAAAGGGAGGCCACAGCAAAGCAAGGTGGAACTGACCTTGGCGAGAATGATTCCGAGTCCGTGTCAAGCTACTGTTTCGCGACGACAAATGCGGTGTTTTGGAGGTCATGGGAACACTGGAAAATGCCTCGTAAGCAAATGCAACTTACATGACAGGAGTTGGATCACTTACCCAGGCCGTGTCGTTAGGTGGCCTTCCGATCTTCTTTCACCGTTGTGCTTTTACGCGCGAGCTATGGAACTTGATTGTGGAACTACGGCCTTCGTCAACCTCAGGTGGAATGGCAGAGCAGGTCAAACGTGAGGAAAAAAAGGCCATCACGAAGAGAAAGTCATACTCACTTGTATTGTGATAGAGCTTCATCTCCTTGAGTACCAGCACCGCAGATTTGAGTATCTGGAACAGGTTCAGCGCGAACGTTCCAAGCCGAAGAGCGTCGCTTCCTATTTTGGAAAGGGTGGCCTGCAGCTCAACGCGTTTTCGTCTTACGCTGATCCACAGGGCTATGCTGGTCGTTCTGTCTCGGACGAAATGATTTCGGAAGCCTACCTTTCCTTTGTTTCAAGGACGAGACAGCAAGAATCAGATTTGTACCTCAGGACTCTGACAGGTGACATTTCCCTTTCATTTTTCACAAAATGTCGACAACTCAAGCAAGGTTTACCTCAGCCGTTTGTGGATCAGTCGACAGCACGTTCAAGATCTCGAACAAAGCTTCACTTACAGACAAGGACTGTCAACGGTCAAAGCAGCTCAAGGGCGGCATTCTCAGCATACTTAACGAAGAGAATCAGATCATTAGTTGGGTGAGTCAATATTTCTCGTATGTATATAACGACGAGTACACATTCAACTGACTCTCTCGCTTCTGGTAGCGCTTTTGTCAGTCAAAGTCGAATGCCGAAATTGTGGAGATCCTCATGGGACTAAAACGGAGGATTGAGCTTCTCGGTCAAGCAGCTCCCGAGATGATGGTCAGCGACAATTGCTGTGCTGTCCGCAATGCAGTTCTCGCTGTCTTCCCCGAAGTTGATTCGATTCAAGATGTGTGGCATTTCATTGCCAGGTACGTTGTCGTGATGTGGACTATTCAAATGCTCGTTGTGGGCTGACAAGTCCTGGGCCATAGATATCTCGCGACAATCATGCACGCGAGCAGGAATCCCCTTCGGAGTGCGGTGATGGCTGACATTACAGACGCAATCCTCAAGAAACATGCCAAAGCCGGAGATTCTGGTGCCGAGTACTGGAGTCGAGCTGAACAGGAAAAACGCCTCACTGCTGCATTCGAAAAATGGTCGGAAAATGGCACTGTATGGTCGGCTGCATCATTGAAGGTACGTTCCACATCCTGAGTCGGCGGCGTCGTGACAATCTTTTCCCACACTGTAGGTCCATCAGGAACAGCTTAAACACGTTCGCAAAGGATGTTTGGAACGCCGTCGGGAGGATGTTCTCTCTGACGGAAGCCGTATTGAAGGCTGCCACAAGGCCTGGAATTCCCTCCAGCGTGCTCAACCAAGCGGTCTCGTTATGCTTACTGCACTCAGCCATGACTTCGTCCTCCGTCGAAACGTACGCATCGCATTCAGCAGCGAGAAAGCAAATGCATTCGTTCTGTCCACCCAGGGTTCACACCACCTTCACCTTGCGTGCACCATCGCACAACTCCACAATCAGCTCCGTGCACTTGAACCTGAAAGTCGCAGTCAAACCCTTCAAGTTCCCATGCTTCCTGAGCTCCATGCTGCAGACTCTGGCGAGCTCTTCGGGCTCATCAAATCCGAGCATTCTTCGACATTCGGGGGCTTACTGAAGAAAGAAGAAACCACCACCGCCTCCGAGTCAGCCAATGTCTGCAACTACCAACCAGAGTCAGACGAAGACGATATCGCCGTTCGCGCACTGCATATCAGTCAAGACATCTTATTCAACGAATGGCACATCGACCCAGCGCTCTTGGACCAGCCCGCAAGCCTGCATCACGATCATGCGCCCACGCTGCCAGTGGCCAGCGCACTCCCATCTCGTTCAATGTCCACCAACTTGAAGCCGTCCATTCCCGCTGCTACTGGTGCCACATCCGAGTCGCTCGCAAACACCGCCCATACTTTGACTGACACCGAGCACATCCATCCGACCCAAGAGTCAACTACCACCGCTTCATTGAAACGCAAGGTAGATATGCTGTGTGCTGCAACTTCGGAGGGCACACTCGAACATCAAGACAATGGGCGAGCCACACTTGACAAATTCTTCAAGGTCTCGTTCTGTTCCTTTGTCTTCATTGACCCAACTCAGGCTGATACTAACTGTGTGCTCTGACAGCCCAAGTCTCGAAGATTAGATGTCACCACTACTAAGCCGGATCCTGTTCAGCCACCCAACTCGGACTTGGCAACCTGTGCCACGGAACCATCATCTGTTGGGTTCACTCTCCCCGGGGCCGTTTCCTCGACAACCGCAACCGTGATGACGACGGTGGGCGATCAAACTGCTCAGAGAACGAGCATGCCAACAGCGGGGCCAGTCACGGCATCGCTCTCATCAAACCTGTCCACGCGAAGGACACAGTGCGTCAGCGGCGAAACTCGCTCCCAGCGACTCTTTGCGATCGCTACCGGAATCCCTCCCGAGTCACTTACCATCAACGGAAATGGGGAGTTTTATCTCTTCATGGACATGCGGGCAGAGAATGGCTGGATCTCGTATCAAATGAGCTCGCAGAAGTGGGTCGAAGCTGCAGCTGAATACAACAGACACCTTGCCATCAAGTTTGGCCCGAACGTGATCAAGAAGAATCCTCAGGCCCTTCTCCGACTCCTGGGTCGGATCGAGACGCGACTCATTGAACGCATCGTGAATGATAATTATAAGTGTAAGTCCAACTCCGCGGCTTTACTGCACACAAGGCTGATGCTCGTCCGCAGCCAAGCGAAACTCAGAGGTGTTCTGGCGCCATCACTGCTCGGTGATCCCGCTCATCAAAACGGATTCCGCAGGCACGAGAAAGGTATGTCGTGAATTACCATCATAACCGCAACTCGCGCGACTCACATATTCACGACAGCGCAAGGTCCCGACTTGCACACGCTGTCAGACGATCATGTATCCCGGACCCACGAAAGCGACAATCAACCACAAAAAAGGTATCTGCGCCGATGGCGTGAAGACGAAGCCGACAGATGACGAACCGCTGTTGCCCCCATGGCCTCAGCCCAGAGGCATCTTTTCGGGTGGCATGGTCTTTCACACCAACGCGTTCCTCAAGACGGTCAAACAGGTTTACGATCAATTCATCGGCGGAGAGCCCCCAGGAGCGGGCGAGAATGCCCTGTTGATACTCGAGGCTCAAGCTTTCGTGAGCATGTTGCAAGCTCGCACGGTCGTCTTCTCCGACAACGGCGGCACTGCTCCCATCGCCCTCTTCAAGCTTTACTCGGGGCTCAAAGTCGACGGCTCCACGCCCAACAGCCGCGTCATCGAGCGAGACGGGGCAAACTGGCTCCGCATCAACTACCTCGAGGAGGACTCGGAGGCGAGGAAGTGAGGCGGCTCGAGGAGGTTTGACAGCCAAGCAGTGGGGTGATGTTCTCCTCGCTCTTCTCTCTCTCTTTTTTCTCTTTCCGTTTGCGCTGTCTCCCGCTGATCATTTTGCTCTCACATTTTGTCCGTTTTCACATTTTGTACCTAGCTACAGCAACCAGTGATCTTCTCCCTCCCCCCTTCTCCGCATCACTCGCATCCCGCACTCCTGGACATTCCGCCTGTCTCCGCGTGCTCGCTGCCTTTTCCGATTTCTCCCTCGCGTGGTGCTGTGGCGCACAACGATTTTCGACCTTAGCGAAAATTCCTTCCCGCCCGGGCCGTGACGGCCCACCGCGCACAGCATTGAGTTGACCTTTGAGCGCTCGCCGAGTACACTTAGATATAAGTAGTACGACCCCTATTGCACACGGTAGAGGCGCACGTGCCCTACCCAAAGGTCGCTTCGGTCGATTCGGACGCTGCGTCGGAAATCGGCCGAAGCGGAGTGTGAAAAATAGGTCGATTGGTCGATTGGTCGACCAATCGACCCCTTGCTATGACGAATCTTCCCTGTGAGTCACATGCAACCAGGTCACGAGCTCGGTTCACACGATCACGTCTTGCGCAGAGTCACTTGCAGATGGGAAAGTATTCATCTGATACAAAACCCTCCTCCACAAGGGAGTCGGGGATATTACTCTGAATCAACTAAAATTAACTCTACCCGAATTGACTCCAAATCCAGCAAGGTTCCAGAAGACGAAGTCGACCCTAGTTACAGTAGACGGTCACACTCGTTGGTGACCTATGCTTAGCTAAAGAGGGCCCAGGAAATCGTTACACGCCAAAGAGCTGAACGTTCCCCGTCGTCCTTTTGTAGTGTCATCTCTCAGCGACTCATCCAGACAAAGTTACAGTCCCTTCCACATAATGGACACGCGCAACCCACTACTATTCCCAGATCTATTCCCAAACATGTTAGACCATCTCTCAGAATACCATCCACATGCTTCCACTCAGTATTATGACGAATGCCTGGTGGATAAAGATGGAAGAGCAGCGCTACTTGCATTGGCTCTGACTTGTCGCGGCTTCTCAGAACCTTGCCTCGACCGCTTGTGGCGCGAACTCGGTTCGCTCACACCACTCATTCGGTGCTATGGAGGAAAGGCGAAGAGACGATTTAACGGCAGTTTTGATAGGGACTTGAAACTGGTAAATGCGTTTCTTCTACTCGTCGATATACTCTCATTACACTGCCAGACCCCACCAACCTCCAGTGAACTGAACATCATTCGTCGATACTCGCCACGGATTAGGACGCTCTATTTGCGCGACACTCCTTCTATGCTACTTCTACGATACATAGGCTCGCAAGCCTCCTCTTTCTTTCCCAACCTCACCTGTCTCTTCTACGACGACTTTGATGCCTACCGTTTTCTTCCCACTGTACCCATGGCCACACTTGCTGCCCTGCTCACGCCCCAAGTCACCTCTCTGGAAATCGTCGTTACAAAAAGGGTTGACGGAGTACAGGCATTTCTCCGGGACTTGCATCAAGTCTGTCCGAGTCTTAGAGCTTTCACATTCAAAGCAAGATCCAATGGATCCCTACAAATCCTGCACCAGATCCCCGACTTCTCTCGCTTCAAGAGCCTCCAGTACGCATCCCTGCAAGCCTCCATTGATCACATCACCTTCGAAAAACTTTCCCTCTCGTCCCTGCCCGTGCGGTTCTCCGCAGTAGTTCTCCGCAGTCGATTGACAACGCTTGAAACTTCGTTGGGACTCACTGACATTCCATTTCGCCATGCTAAGCATGTTGAGCTGCGGGTCTGGGATCTCGACCTTGTCACCATATTACTACGACCTTCACACCAGTCGTTCGACCACATCAATGTTTTCATCGACGGGGATCGACCCACTGCTTCCAGTGTATATGCATTCTTCAAAGCACTGGCGTATTCTGGACATGCCGATTCCCTGCAGACAATCCAACTCACATACCTTTGGAGCTATCGATTCACACCTGGCCATCTATCGTCTGACCTCCCCTATCTTCTCACATCCTTCCGTCGCCTGGAGACACTCGTGATCTATCTGGGTAATATCTCCATCGACGACGATCAGTTAGCCGCTTTGGGCTGTCTTCGGTCTCTCCGGGTCTTGAAGCTGACTTGCTGGGCGGCGCTGTGGCCGTCGGTCAAGTATCCAACTCTGCGTGGACTTCTTTCTTTGGCTGGATCTTGCCAGCAGCTTGAAGAGCTTACCTTGTGTATCGATGCTAGGGAGGCTCCACAAGATGCGGATCCCACGATCCGCAACACCACCCTCAGGAGTCTAACAGTCATGGATTCCCCGATCAATAATGCAAGACGTGTCCTCCAATTTATCTCTAAACATCTTCCGTCTCTAAAGAATGTCTTCGACGAGTACACCACGGGGCGTCCGAACGATGGGAGTGGGTGGTATTATGTCGGCTACAACCTCCGTCGGGGATGATGAGGATGATGGGGACGACCCAGATGACTTGGTGTATCATCGTTCTCAGTAATATATTATATACCGATCCTCGTAATTCGTCACGGCACTTCCGAGGCTGGTGTGCAGCATCGCTTGCTGAGACTCTTTCTCCACTGGTCGCCTGACATCCAGAACTTCCAGCTAACGCCTACTGCGACCGATAGGGGAATAAGCAAGATCAGCGTACGATGGTAACTCCAAACCTCATAGCATACGCTCTTAAAGTATAGGTCACGCGTAACAAGGAATGCGACAGAATTCGGAACTGTCAATGGGATAGAGCGAGCGTAATCCGTTTAATACAACACTTTACTCAATCGTTGTATCGAGTTCAAGAGAACGTCACCCTGCTTCACAACCTTCTCGTATTGGGCATTCTTCAGTGACGGTCGCGTCGTTTCCACGATGCCGTGCACCTTGTCGATCGTGCAATGTAGTCGTCCGTTGGCGATAAAGCGCGACAGCTCACTGAGATGTTAATCGGTAAAACGTACTCTCTGGGAGGAACCGAACCGAACGTTACCTGTCGATAAAGTCGACACTGACGCCGAATGCGCCGCTGAGACTCTCGAGCGTGACGCTGCGGTAAGATTCTAATAGTTGACCGTACGCCAGAATGCGCATTTCTCGGATGTAGTAGCGGGTGTGTGGTGATAGCAATCGCGAGGGCAGCAAATAGGTTTGCTCGAGGCTAGCTGTATGCGTGTAGTTGCACGGTTATGGCGTGGTTCAGGGAAGATGCGAATATAGAGTGCCACATCAGTGAAATTGTTATCGGGGAGACACTTGTGGGCGCACAACCACGCACCCAACGCAACGAAAAATTTGGCGTAATGGCAGTCGTAAAGGTTGTTCACGAGATCACCGAGGACAGGGAGATCGGGCAAGACGGAGATAACATCTGGGGCGGTAACGAGCTAAGGGAATCGTGAGCTCGCAGTAACGTAAAGGGGGGAGGTTGCCAACCTTTTTCTTCAAATCTGGTCGTTTGAGGGTCAAAGTATTGGTGATGATGGTAAGAGCAACAAATTCATTATAGGAAATGAGTTCAGTTGCTGTAAACGTGGACAGGGCGTCGAGTAATAACTCGCCACCTGTCTTGAATTGACGGATAGAGACTGCGTGAAGACCTCGGTAGACCTTGAGGCGATTCCGCCTGTCCCAGTCACCACCCTCCTCGATGAATCTGTCAAATGTTATGAATTATGTGAGATCGGCGAGGTATGTGACCAACTTTTCTGCTTTGGCAAGGTTGTCGATAATAAGGTCGTTATCTCCAAAGAAGATCCCAATACGGATGAGGGCGAGTGATATATCTATCCTTGATCCGAGGCCTGGTGTTTTCTCCAAAGCCAACTTCTGCGCTGCCACAGCACCATCCTACCAAGCGGCGTGTTCAGCCAGACTCCATACCCACCCCATTCGACCTACCTTGTCGCCTATTCTCGTCAAATGGTTTGCACGAGCCTTGAGAGCGTCGGATATTTCTGACTCTCCCTCTGTCTTCTCAGCCTCTGCAAGTCGTTCGTCCAGCTTCTTGAGTTCCTCCTCGTTTGCTTTCTCCATCTCTTCGAGGAGAGCAGGATCTGAGGGAAGGGCACCCGAGGATACCACCCGCGTATAATACGGGGTCATTTCTGATCATAAAACGAAGCCCGTGAACCAGATCTCGCCCTCGTATTCAGATGGACGTACTGTCGGCCTTGATCCCATCTAGCAGTGAATTTCTGGCGTTGTCGTGTAGGTGACTGAGAGACGGGGACAGCAAAGTGAATACATGTTGTGGTAGAGTGAGATTTGGGATTGGGAGTACGGAGTCGTCCATGGCGTTGAATGAGCACAAGATCGCTGTAGGGACGCGTCACTATATGTCTCTTCCCACGAAACGGAGACGCGTCATTGCTGGCCACAGCGACGACCACGACCGTGACCACAACGACGACGACAAC
>JBBPRJ010000133.1:0-15487 GCA_038092975.1 Chalciporus piperatoides | reverse complement strand
TAGACTGTGGGGGGACTCAGATTTTCGGCGGTTACTACATATTTTGGTGGAAGGGTAGGCGTAGGAGTGTACGCTGAGCAGCGCTTGATCTCTGCCTAGATGGAAGGATCAGTAAACGTGTCCGCTGAAAGAATGCACGGAACAAACTAATTCTTGGTCCGCGTCCATCGTGGGTTCGAATTGTAGCGTGAATACTATGGCGCCCTCCCTAGTAAATCATGTACGTGACATTTGACGAAAATTGCTCCGTCGACCCCATTCCCACGCCTGAGAAGCCTTGACGATATGAACCGGGTGGGCTTCAACGATCCCCACAGTGTCGTAAAAACAGAGACACACAGATAACCTCACAAACTGAGGTCAGGCTGAGGTCTGGTGCTGGTGCACTCAGTATGAGTGTGATAGGGTGTAGTCGTCAAAATCTGACCACATGAAAGCATTGGCTTGCTGGGATACTGTGCTCGTCAGGTAGCATGCTGAGCATATCACACGTTGAGGACAATCGGGTGCCATTGGCGGGTGTTTGTGCGCTGTGGTTCTTCGCCAGAGACCAGATTGATGCTGACTGAGTCTCACTCCATGTGCGAGAAGTAACAGGTGTTTCAATTACAGACAACAAGATACATGAGACAGACTATTGGTGATTTCCAGAAGAAACGGGGGTAAAGAAATGGGCAATGGCCGCAGTTAACTCGCCCCAGACAATCTGACGAACAGATCGAACAAAATCATCGCGTTCCACGGAAACAGACAGATCGAGGTCATGGAGCCAATCAGAGATGAAATTGCCCTCCATGGGGATACAAGGATCCCAGTTGGGCCACTGGTCACCAACAGGGAATGATGGAAATGCGGCTATGAAAGCCATCCAGAACAATTCGCGTACCAGGTACGAAGCTCCATCTTCAAAGTTGGCTGGTCCTCGCACCAGCCAGGACTCTATGGTACTTGCAAGCACTTTCCAAGCTTCGCCATCTTGATGATCAAAATCCGGAGCCAATGGTAGAAAAGGAAACTGATCCTACACACAATTGTTAGACAGAGACAGAAGAAAGCAAAGAGCCAGACCCGCAAACCTGCGAAAGCATTTGTGCAGCAACTGGGGCATCCTCTGGTGGTGGGGATGCCTCGGAAGAGTCCTCCTGAACTATGCGAGGTTGTATCCATCAGCAAAATGTCACCTTCCTTTTCGGGACTTGATGCCCTGCGACGAACTTTGACGAACTTTTCTCGACTTGCGGAGCTTTTTGCGGCCAGTCAAGTTCGTCCCAAGACACTCGTAAAGTAAAGTAAATTAAGTGGATAAAAGGTAGCTTAGAATGCCATGGTATGTGCATGATAGTCGATATACTTGTTCACGTAATAGGCTTGGAAAGCATCAAGAGTGTCCGAAAAATGAAAGTCTACAGGTAGGACATCCTCCCCATACACTCCAATTAGGTGTGCTGGCCGTAGGATCGTATCAAGTGCAATGACCGCTCGAACCCGCTGACCCTGTTCGTCCTCTTCAGGTGCCACTATCCACATCCCCGTGAGCTCATCTGGCTCCTCAGCAACCCGCAGATACCATTCCACGAGCGCACACTCGTATGCGTTCTCCCTGTAGCGAAATGAAAAAAAGAGACGCACACGTGCCACAAGGAGGCCCTGAAGTCCTTCATTTTCGTCTCCTCCGTTCTCGACAAAAACCGTGTCCATTCGTGCGGGACCCCCACGCCACGATGATGTGCACCTTATAATATCACGGTGCATCCCCCCCTTGCCGGATTGGTCACTTGGCGCATAGTATGTTGCTGTCGCCGAGTGATAAATCTTCAGGTTGCCTCGGAAAGATGGGCATTGGACGAGATTGACTTGATCCCCTGGCACCTCAGCATCAGGGTTGAGCTGGTCGTAGAGAAAGCGCCGAATGCCAGGAACAAGATCCGCATACCCGTAGTGGTTGCCCAGGTCAGTCGCAGCTTGTGGTAGCCCTCGTACTGTACAGGTTGTCAGTTTGCGATCCCCAGTGATCTGAATGACCGAATAAAAACTCACTGTACCGACGAGCCAGCCGCACATCGAATGTTGTTGCCACAGCGTCATCCTCCACTACACCGTCGTCGTTGTCGTCATCCCCATCATGTTGCTCTTGTGCTTCAATGATTTCCCGGGCTCCCAGGAGAGGACCCCACAACATTCCTCTTTTCGAGAAATTAAGGCGAGCGGCAGCCAGCTTATCGAGCCGCTGATTTGTCACCAACATTTGCCCCAGGGCGTTGTATCGGTTCGAACGCCGCCATGGTTCTTTGACTGCTTTGATATGTCGTGACTCGGTTATCGAGGAACACAATCCGTTTGGTGCTCCAAACATCTTGATGAGTGTTGAATAGTGAGACATCGAGTGCTGGCGAGGTAATGCGAAATTGTCACGCACGCCTGTAGCAATGAATATTTCTCGTTCGGCATGGAAACGTTGCACCATCGTGTTGATTTCGTCGAGCATTGTTTGACTAATGACAGGGCGCCGAACGAGATAGCAGAATTCCAAAAAATATTGTATTGCGCGCACCATTTGGTCGGGGACATAGCCAATGAGTGCAGGAAGATAGACCTGCAGTGGATGTGCCCAAACGTTCAATGAGTTCGTTAGACATGTCAAGGGACCTCTTACCTTCATTAACGCTTTTGAATCGTCCCCAGTCCACTGCTTGAACCCACGGCCCTCTGGAAAGCGCCGTAAAGCAGCGAAGAGTGGTGCAGCAGCTAATCTAACCCCACATTAGAGCCCACCATTTGTTGGTCTCGAGGTAGGAGTAGCTCACCTCCGATCTATGTCCGCCATGATGAATCCCGCGTGTTGCTTGCCGTGCGTCTGAACTAGATAATCCCCGACCCAAGTGACCAAATGGTCTTTGAAAGACCCCTTGATGAGTTGGTGTAGGAGGTCGGGAGCGATCAGCTCATGGATATCTGCGCGAGGGAACTGGGCAGTGAATGGCTATATAGATGACAACCGACTCGGAGTTAGTACAACATTAACGTTGTCAGTCAACGGACGACTCACTATCACATTCCCAACAATGCCATAGTCTTCCCAAAGCGTCCTCAGCTCCAACGTTTGCATGAGCTGATCCGTAAGTTGTTGAGCACGTTGTCCGCCGCCGCCGTCTAAGTCATCGTGGGGTGCGGTGCACCTAAGAGTTCGGTCAATCAGCATGTCATCATGTACCACACAATTGTGCGAGGTTTGAGATGTCTTACCTTGCACACCAGCCTTGAACGATACACGCGAGCAGCGCTTGTTCTGGGTAGTCGGCAATATATGGTCCAAGGCCGTATATCACCCGACGAAAATGATCGTCGGCGCAACGTGTTATCCGTGGCTGTGTCATATGAGGTCGCAGAGGCTGTAAAATTGCAGCGAGCGTTGAATGGAATAACTGCCGGCGGAACAAGCGAAAGTCAGGATCATCCTTGTGCCCCTGATCAGCTACGAAAGGGCATCTGTGAATCCTCGTGTATAATTGAGTCCAGATGTAACACACACTTTTGGGTATGGCCAGGAAGGCCAGAAGCGCCACAGAATTGCGATGGGCCCGACGAACATTGTTATGAAGGTTACCGAGCGACATATAGAGTGGGTAATACTCTGTATGACCCGTGCCAACCGAAACTGTTGTCTTATCGCTCCCCAGAATAACGGGGGCAAACATGGCACCATGCGTCTCTGGGTCTTGCCCGATTATCTCCTGGTACAAATGTAGATCAGATCTCTGAGGACGTCAAGGAGCGAAATATGTACACATTGATCCCAGGCCCATTGCCCTGACATCAGATCCCCCACTTCGCGTTCGCCATGCTCGTTGGTGACAACCTTCGGTGCATGGTCAATTGCACCATGAAATTCCGGATTGGCAATCTGGTTCTCAAGTAAGACCAATGGATTGCGATGCCACACATCAAATTCAGCAAGCATCCATGCAGGGGGGTCTTCTGGCATGGGCCCCGAATACTTAACTGCAAAGGACTGCCACGGGGCATCACCATATGTGATGCTATCAATTTGGTTGTACAATCCTTGGTGGGAGTTGAATGGGGGGTCGTCATCAACATACATGGCATCCATGATAGCCATCAGATCGTCAATTTTGCTAGCAGACATTTGTTCCCGGCGATAGAGGAAATCAGCGAGCTCGAATTCGGCACGACTGTCAAATGGCGACCAGTCATCTGGAGGGGGATTGTCTTGTGGCAATGGCGGCATGTCGAAAGGGAGATCATTGCCATTGTGGTCGCATGGAGTGCCTGAGTGGTCCATCAGCCAGAGATTAGCTAGCTTCTGTTGAAGGGAATGAGATACGTTACCATTAATGATCGGATGAAATCGAACACGTCTTGCTGGTTCGTCTGCATTGTGATCAGGTTCAGCAGGAGGGGCATCATCCTCAACATCCGGATAGTCCTCGAAAGGAATTTCAACGGGCGCAGGAATTGGAGCGACTAGACCTCTGAATCGGTGAATGCGTGCATGTCGCTTGAGCCCCCCACGTGTATGGCAACTCTTCAAACATCCGGGAAACCTGCAAATAAACAAGCGGGGGTGGTATGGACCACCAGGAGGCATGGAGGATAGCGAGCAAAGTCAATGAAAGTGGGCACCGCCGAACGGAAGCAAAATTGAGGGTCCTAAAACGGATGAACTGGCTGAATAACTGTATAGTTGCCAGATGGGTGGCTTGATCAGCGAAAAAAAATCATACCTTCAAGGTCACCGCGCCGACCTTGCTCGCCATGGCACCTCCTCGTCTCATTACAACTCGACCCTCCAATCAAAATTGTCACCCTGGAGCCCCAGACAAACCCGCTTCTCGACGAAGCAGTCAGGCAATTCAGAGCGAGCGCGCTGCACGCGAAAAGTCTGTAGCTCAAGCCCAAGAGCGCCAGCAGCAAAATGTGCAACAGGCGGCAGCAATCGAAAATGAGCTACAAGAGAAGTCAGAGCAACTACACAGTTCCTTTGTTCAACCTACCTCTAAGATAGTCCGTCAGAAGGCAAAGTCCAAGACGGCCGCTCAGTGCCCCCCCAGTGCGGACAAAGGCAAGTTTTTCTGGATCCGAGGGGAATACTATATGCTTAACTTCAAGTTTGCTGTCGTGAAGACAATAGAGAGGTTGGAAGGAACCCCATCGACCTTATGATTGCGGAACAAGACGAAAATGCCCCTGCTGCTACGAACCCTACCAAAAGGGGTTCGAAGGCGACGCGCAAAAGCATTGAGGCTGCTCGCAAACAACCCACTACAAACACTTCTCAAGCTGAGAAGGCCCAAGGACACCGCAGTACTAGCGAGGTTGGTAGTACGAAACGAAAGGCCGACGAGGCAGGCGTAAGGTGAGTAGTAAGATACAGGCGTTGTAAGCTTGACACATGGTGACTGACTACCAAATGTTCATATAGGGGTGCTTCTGAGTTGTCTGTACCCGGCAAGGCACAGCCTGAGACCTCTAGGCCGAGCAAGCAGCAGAAGACAGTTTCTCAAGCCTCTGGCACCAAGAAGACGAAGGGTCCCGGAGGTCTCAAGTCGCAGTACCAAAAGAAAAGCGTCGAGAAATCGTCACCTCAAGATAATCCGGTACCAGCGACCGAAGATGCTGAGAACCCGGCTCAGACGGCAGAGGCTGAGTCGGAGAATAACCCAGGGATGGATGTGGGCTTTGGGGGACTATCAGATGAAGAGGAAAGCGGGTGGCCAACCCCCAACTTCATCGTGACGGCAGGGAAGCAGACCAAGGACGTGTCAGCTGCGCCGAGTAAGAGCGGGAAGGTGGCAATGGCAGCTCGGACTCAGGCTAGCGTGGTAGGCTTTTGAATTACTTGATGCTCCAGAGACGACCTGATACCTTACTAGCTCACAAAGATTATCCCTAATGCTCCTCAGGAACGCCTCGTATCCAGCGCCACGATTGCCAATGCAACATCCGAGTCAAACACGCGGTCCCGCCCAACAATTCACGCGCTGCCTCAAGGTGCTCAGCGCATCTTCAGAAATCAGTTCATTCCACTGGTCCGACGATGGGCGGGGACACTGGATAACCCTTGGAGCACTGAGGAGCTAATCATCCCAATGCAGGAATTTTGGGACATGCTCACGGAGGAGAAGGAGGAATGGGGACACTCATTTTCTGAAGACGACGACGACGTATATAAAGTGGTAAGTATTCAGCTCGACAATGACAAGATTCTGACTGTTTTTCACCGTGATCAAGACTATGCAGAGGGTCTATGAGTGGCGCAACCAAATCGGCACTGCTGCTGTGGAAGCGGTCAAGGAACTCTGGGCATCAGACAGTAAGTATAAAGATCCGGAGGAACGGAAGAAGTATGTAGGTCAAGCGCTTGGGCCCGGCCTCCTGTTCTTGTACGGCGAATTGAAACAGGTCGGTAAGAACTCGGACATCTGGTCGGTAAGCAAATTTGCGCGCCCATGTTCTGACGACGAGGCTCAACAGCGGTTCTCCTGGAGGTCGGAAAGACGTTCCAGGGACCTCTCATCCTGCAGACACTCGCAGCCCATCTCAAGGCCATCAGCTCTGTGAACAATGCGACATCCTATGAAATGATTGGCGAACGCGAGCCACACGGAGCGCTTATCCTAGCGTTGACTGCAGTGAGTAGCCCATCGTCAACGCAGCGTAATCGCAATTGCTACAACTAAGTACACATCCTCTACTAGGTCGAGCGCGCACTGACAATGTACAAGACAGGCATCGAGGTGACCTCGAAATCAAAATTCTGCGATCAGGTATGGGGTGCTACATCCCTCCGTTATGCCAAATCAGTCCACAAGCTCGGCAAGAAGAAGCTCGATCAAATATTTGTCGCCGCACGTTCGTACTATAAGGGAAAGGGCCCGGACCGCGGCACACCCAAAGGAGTGAAGAGTGAAGATCACTCTGACGACGAGGATGATGAACGAGGATTAATCGTAGCATCTTCGGACGATGCCCCCATCACCATCACGGAGGAGAGTGACAGAGCAGAGATTGAACACTCGGTGACCGGCAATTCCGAGATTTCAGACCCGGAGGTTGGGGACGAAAGGAAGGGTGAAGGAGATGCAGGACCCAACGACTCGGACCATGAGTTGGAGGACTCGGAAATGATGGGTGAGTGATGCTTCGAGTCATTCCCGAACTCACTCAGACGCATCTCTTGCAGAGGACGGCGAGGCCGAGGAGCCTGAGGTGCAGGTGCATGAAGTGTGAGAGGTGCCAGCTTGAAGCGTCAGCCTGAGTTCGCGGTCAGCAGTGCGACCTCAGGCTGATCTGGGGACTCGGATGACGGTAGTACTACCCCGACCGTGACAGCGGTTGCAAAGGAATGTATTTTCTTACGCTACCTACAATATCTATGTCTTTCGAGCCCCCAACCCCAGTGTGCTGCATGGCCCATGGAGAAGCTGGTCCGGATGGCTGTACGCCTGCTTGTGTTACTTTTCCGTTTACTTGACTGCCTTGGAAAAGTGAAAATCCGTGTCGGACGAACTTTTTCAAGACAGGACATAACTGCTTAAAGTCCAGTGACTTTTTGACTTTTCTGTCTTGTACAAGACACAAAAGTCGGGTAAAGACACTGGACTTTTTGCTGATGTCTCGTTGTCGAATTGGTCTGGGAGTCTCACGAAGACTGTCACTGGCTAAATGGTTGCTAATTCAACGGGCCGTCTCGGGAAGAAGAAGAAAACGGCAAACTCACGATGTTGGCTGGAAGTGACTGTATTTTCACGCTTCCGCTGAACTGGACTGAGAAAGTGAGTGGGTTTAAACGAAATCCATCGGGAGTAAGAACAGGATCAACAAGAAGGACGGTCGCCATGCCCAGAGGCCTCAGTGCGAAAATGTGGTGGTGAAGGTAACAGAGGATGGGTCATGTGACATTTCAAGACTTGATCTCAATCACCCTGCACCGCCGCCGTGTGTTCAAAGTTCTGCGCACATTCCTCGCCCATTTCCAGTCACAACTCGGTGCATAAACGTGTGGCGAATACGTTAATAAGTCCTTCAATATTTTCTGGGCTATTTTATTTCTTCAATGCCGAGACATTCCGCAAACAAAGTATTCGATCCCAGTGGTATGCCTCCAAGTCAATTCCTCCCTTGCGGAGTGATCTAACGGCATGTTTAGTTTTTATTGTAGTGGACGAGAACAACGTTGAATGTAGAGTTTGCCCCAAGAAAGCTGGGGCATTCCTAATAATGCGTCCCTGTCATGTTGATAACCACAGTGCGTCCAAAAAGCACCAACTTTGTCTCTCCATGCTGGACATGCCCGCAAAAGGCTCGCATCCCCCTGTCGTCTGTGATAGCCTGAATCCAACTCAGGCTGCATCCACCTCAGATTTGGTGCTCTCGATTGACCCTCTGCTGGCCACAGACGGCGGTGATACTTCATTCGGATTCGAAGCGGATCTTGACCACATCGAGTATCCACTAAGTGAACTATGGGATAACAACATGAGGGAGCGAACCATCGAATGTGTCGACTACTTCGAGGAGTTGCAGAGGAAGATTGAGCGAGGAGAAACACTTTTGGACTGTCTATTGCACCCTCTTGAAGATGAGCTGAGTCTCGAGACTGACGAAGATTCAATCCAGATACAAGGTATTGATAATTTCTATGACCGTATACGAGATTTAACTTTAATTTGGGACCTATCCAGTTGAAGCATTGTTCGATCCTGAGGAAACGTCGCCAGATCGTGGAAATCGGCCTGGGGTTCACGGAGCAGCTACATCCCCTGATTCCCCATTCTATCCATGGAACTCGAAAGCTGTGAGTGGTTTCGAGTCTGGGGTCTGTAAATTATATTTCTAATGTTCTCATTGCAGGACTTTGCAACACATCTTTTATTCAGTTCCCCCCGCCTCCGTTTCTCTCGAGTACAGCAAAAGGCAGTGCTCGCTTGGGCCAAAGCACTCGGCGCATCCAATGTCCCATCCCTATACGCACTTGAAAAAATGCGTTCACAAATCTCAACAACTCTGGGAGATCCCACGGAGCGGTTTACTACACCGTCAGGGAACACTTTCTATCTGAACGCCATCAGCAAAGCAATTGCTATGGTGAGTAACATATGTTTGCGAGAGTTTTCCGCTGACAGGTTTATTGTGCTAGGATTTCGCGAATCCATTAACACGATTTGCCATGCAGGATTATCCTGAAGATGGCCAGGGTCGCATGTCTCAAGTTCATCATGGTGCAAAGATGCTCGAGGGGCTTCCCAGCAGCCTCGCTCCTCCATGTGTTCGAGTGAATCATAATATTTTCTTCGTTGATGAACTGCTTCAGCAAAAGTCAAAGCAGTACTTTATTCCCAAAAAAATTTTCCAGGCGAGATTAGGGACAACCACTGAGGCTCAAGTCCTCGCACTTGGACACAAAGTTTCCCGCACTGACGTACGTCAACTTTTTATCATGGTGACTTCATTGTAATGACACACAATAGGTTGGCTTCAGTGTCGACCCGGAGCAAGTCATATGTCCAGTGGACACCTTTTCACGCACGTTCGAAGACATCCGACACCACCCGACTGAGTTTTCAGTTGGATTTACAGGTTAGTCAGTGCCCTCCGCTTGCGACTCCCATTGACTTTCAAACTAGCATCTTCAGCTGGTCATGCTGAGCAAATGCCGAACCCACTGCGTGCGAAATCAGGGGGACGGATGGTTATCACAGTCCCCCTCATCATCTTTATGGATGATGTCTCGGGAAATGTCTCAAAACAATGGAATAAGCATCATGTTGTATACATGTCGAATGCAGCCATGCCACGCGAAATGCTTGAAAAGGAATTTTGCGTGCGTTTCGTGTCATCGTCTCCGTATGCTGCTCCGCTCGAGCTTATGCAAGGTGTAAAGGCGTCCATCCAGTTTGTGTCAATTACGCGCTCGTACTTGGATCTCACTCACAAACATCTTAAACAGGAAGGCAGCTGACAGTGGAATCTTTGCCTGGGACTGCAAGTATCGAGACGAAGTTATGTTACTCCCTTATGGTCTTTTCGTAGCGGGAGACAATCCGATGCAAGCTGAGGAATGCAGCCATGGTGGCCTCAAATGCAATTATCTTTGTCGCACGTGCAAAGTCGGCGGAACGATGGCTGACAAGCGGACAGACAACGGGTACACCAATATCTTCAAGGTGGGTATTGGAGCGTTCTCTGGCTTCGCCAATTTGACAACAAGTTCATAGTGTGGTGAACTACGAACACCCGAAGGAACTCGCGCTGAGATCAAAGAACAAGTCAGGTTGTCAAAGTTATCTGGTGGCACCGACAAAGTGAAATCTGAAGTCAGCAAGACGGGCACACATGATGCCGCCACTGCGACTATTATTCAACATCTTCTGGAGCTCGGAAAACGCCTGAGGAAGCGGGAGGCTGGAAAAATGGCTCTTTCTGAGGCGGAAGTTCGTGCGCAGCTCGAACAGGAGTTTGAGAAGCTGCTTGGGGGTTTACCTCTTGACGACCATATCAATCCTCTTCTTGGTATGACTGGCCTCGATATTCACCAGGACACGCCCACAGAGATTTTACACACCATTTTGCTCGGCGTCGTCAAATACTATTGGGGACAAACCATGTTTATTCTCGACAAAGCGCACCTGCTTGGCACATTTCAGACCCGTTTGGCATCCATCGAGAAGGACGGTCTTGGCTCGACAACACTTGGCGCAGATTATCTCGTTCGCTACAAGGGCAGCTTAATTGGCCGACATTTCAAGAGTCTCGCACAAGTCATGCCCTTTTTGATCTACGACCTTGTTCCACAAATGGTCCTAGATGGCTGGAATGTCATTGGCAAGCTCGTTGTTCTCCTCTGGCATACAGTCATTGACGACACAGAAATCTATCTCGTAGGTCAAACTCAAAAGAATGGATCAATTTGTTATGCTGACAATTCCCTTAGGCTGATTTATCTCGCACGATCGAAGACTTTTTAACCATCTCTGCTCAATGCGCACCAAGTATTCTGCTCACGAAGGCAAAATTCCACTTTCTTCTCCATCTTTCAATGTTCATCAGACGATTTGGACCCGCAATCCTATTTTCTACCGAGCGCTTCGAGTCTTTCAATCATGTATTCCGGCTTGCCTCTATTTTCAGCAATCGACAAGCTCCAAGCCGCGACACCTGTCGTACATTTGCCGAACAAGACAATGTCAAGCATATCGTTACTGGGGGATTATGGAAAGATCCCGTGACAGCCCGCTGGGTGAAAGCGGGCGATAGTGTTCTCCAATACATAGCTGATCACCCCGAGCAATGCGCCCTTCTTGGTCTGCCTGATACGTCTTCCAGGCCCGTCGGTGAGTAACCCCCTCGTGAATATTTGGCGAGTCGAACTCATAGCAATCTGGACACCAGGTATGACCCACTGCCCAACCCGTATTGGGTCAACGGGTACGCGCGAGGTTATTCCCCCAGTGGAATGGCAAAGAACTGATTGCGGAGCGCTTCTAAAGTCCATTTCGCATCCAATCTCACCAACAGAACTCTTCTACGCAGTTGACTCGCTCATGTCAGCTGACGGCGACAAAGCATATGTGAATAGTTATGTTGTTTTTCAACATAACGATCACCTTCTCCTTGGCAAAATCTCCGAGATTCTTGCACCATACGACCGCTCTACTAGAGCTTCCCACGTCGCCGTCAGCCAACTAGAATTTCTTCCGAAGCTTCATCCGAAGCTTTGCGTACCATGTATAAGGCTCACAATACCGGAGTTGAAGGTTGTTGTTCCCCCGAAGGTAATCCATCTGAAGCACGAAAGAGAGGTTTCTGAACGACTTTAAAGGACATCCTGTGCACTGTCAATGTTCAGCATGACTGTGCTGCTTCTGGATGCAACGAGGTCCGGACGATTCAGGAACGCCAAGAACGTTTAATCACAACAAGGACGACGGATATTGTGAACCACAAACCTACAAACGCATACCTTCTCAATATCCATGCCCTCCACAATTATCAGCGCGTCGCTGCAGTACTCCCACATTCACTCCGTTCCGAAGGCAAAGTTTCATTTGTAGATGATCATCAGACAGTCCGTCTTCAAGCTGCAAAACTCGTACGTTCAAAGAAACCAACCGAAGGAACCGGGGACACTGGCAATGATGCGAGCGTCCCGCAAACTATGGACTCTGCGCCTGCTTTCGATAGAGCGAAGAAGCCAAAGGTGCCAACGAAGAAAGGGAAAAAAATGGCGACTGTTCCGGCGGCCATTGTTCCCGCAACTGTTCCAGCAACTGTTCCGGCAATCATTCCGGCGACTGTCTCGACGACCGTTCCAGTGACTGTTTCGACGACCATTCCAGTGACTGTTTCGACGACCATTCCAGCAACCATTCCCATTCCGGCGGGGTCAAATATGGATCACTCCATGCACCCGCTGGCACGTCCTCTCCCACCACAATATCACTATCCAGCGATACAAATGGATCTCTCCAACACTTTTCCCCAACATGCCTTTACTGTTGCACCTTATCCGGGACCGGGGGGCATGCAACATCACGGAGACTGGGAGCCCTCTGCAGATTTCTATCATGCTTCGTATGGAATGCCTTCGGCAGCCACATATTCGTATAGTTCTGATGGTCGTGTCATGTATAATTATCAAGGCAGTAGTTCAGTACATCACAACCCATAGTCTCTAGATATACGATATCTCAAGAAAATATATATCATCTCAGACAGCTCGCAAACGAATGGTGGGGTCTGGGTGATTACGTTGTCACATTGACCTGCGCCCCACCAACTTCAACTTCAACCCTGTAACACCCGAGCCTCAACGTTCACCCCTTGCCTCTCACCAATCCGTCCGAACACCTGGGCCAGCATGAGTCTCTTGCAGCGTTTCCGAATGGACCACGGGGAAACGGGTGGTCCTGACGCTCAACGCAACGACCCCAATGGGCAGAATGGCAGTTTGTCGGGCGCTGACAACGCGAATGGCAGGACGCCATGGGCCAGGCGTTCTTCCAGTATTAGCCCACCATCCACTCCTAGCGGGACCGTGATGCGCCAACGTGCTCGATCTGATTCAACAGATTCAGTCTCGGAGCGCGAGTTGAAGCGGCGTAAGCACCATGCAGCTGAAGTCTGCAAGGAATTGAATCTTCCCGAGAACACGCTAGACAATTTTGCTGCGGTACAAACCTTCATGAACACCCCAAGCTCGCCTCATAGACTGATATCTTGTCTCAGATACAAACAACAGCTGAGATGTTAATAACTCTTCAAGGCACCCTTCTCTCTCAATTTAATGACAAGAAAAGGAATGCCGCCCGAGAATTTATCCAGTCGGAAGACTTCAAGGTTAGCAACACCTTGTAGACACCAAGACAGCAGAGCTCACGGCCATTGACTTGAAGGAAATTTTGAAGGAGCGCCTTCGAGCCTGTCTGCTGTCCCCAAATTTGACAGGGTATTGGAATCGGCTTGCGGAAAATATCCTTGTAAGATATGAACGACCTAGAGACACCGAAACGAAGGAGACTTACCCAAACTGTCTCGAATCGTTAGGCCTTCGCGAAGAAGAATTTAGAAACATTCAAGATTCCCGCTGAAGCCCTGGAAGATCCTGAGCTTGTGGGGGTCATCGAGGCGATGATAAGCCAGCTTCTTACCAACCAGCGGTCAAATATGAAGCAGAAGGTAGTGGATTTAAAGTTTTCGACGTGACCGAATGACGCTCATATATATATTTCTATTTATGTTAAGTTGGCGAAGAGTATCAAAGATGGCATTCATATCTCACAGCTGTCAAGGGCATTGGCGTCGCGAGGGGCATATGAGACTACATCAAACCACTGGGCACGGTTTGCATTCTTGGTGAGTATTCATATTTCTCTGTGTTCTTGGTACTTATCTGGCTCAGCGGGCAACGTTAGAGACCTTTAATCAGATCGTTGATGAATGTACTGCGAAGATGGCGGCCTCCAAGCAGGCTAAGAAGACACAGAGTGGTCCAGCAGTTACAAACAGCGACAATGCTGACAGCGATGCCGCTCCTGCCAACGACGACGGCAGCAACGTCGCACAGGAGCCAACAGGTGAAAATAGCACGGCGGCGGACGCGAGGAACAAGCTTGCGACAAGAATATGGGCTGTAGGTGACTTCTGGGAGTTTGTTGATCTCCTCCTTCTGGACGTTCGAAACGAAGCCACAAAGAAAGAGGAAACTCCAGAAGGCCGCAAGAGATATCTTGAATCATTAGTTCATTCTTTTTTTTCGAGCGGACGTGGCTCAACCTTTTACGCCTTAGATTTTTCACGAGTTGGCTACAGAACGACTTGAAGAAGTATCCTGGAACAACCGAGCATCCTTCGATTCCCGCCTTCGACCAAGTTACAGTTGCATGGCAGAAGGCTATCCACACCGGATTGATTTGGTGTTGATCATCTCATATCCATTCCTTCTCGTTCGCCATCGTTTCTTCCCCCCTTCCTTCCAAGTCCATTCCTTCCACGTTCTGCCCTCATAATTCATTTCTCTCCCGCTCCGCCCCTCCCCCCCTCATCCCCGTAATTTTGTCTTATGGTAGATAGTAATTTTTTCTTCCGCCCATCCCGAGTCCCCCGGCCCCGTTCCCCTTTCAATCCCTCTGATCTTATTATCACCATTTAATATACTTTTATGGACCTGTGGCTTTCCTACCGACCGTGCAATGCATATGCTTGACTTACCTTCATGTGTGAGAGCCGCCTTCTCCATATTTCGCCCAGGTAAATACAATGAATGTGTATGGCCTGCATGGGGTTGAAACTGATACATAGCATCTCTGGAAGTGATAGTCTACAAGTATCATGCTCCATGTCACTGCTACCTTGCGAGCAACATCGTGATGGACTCATAGCCTCGCTCACGTGTACCATCGTCCTGACCTCAAACTGACCTCAGAATTAAGGCTCTTCGCAGCTGCGCTGTTACGCAAGTGTGACCTTCGGGAACAACGTGACCCGATTGTCACCCGAGACACACTTATGACAAGGCTGATTTCACAGTTACGGTATGTCACTAGCTGACCGAAGTGGATGGTCATGGAAAACGAACACGGAGGGTTAGGCGCAATATTGGCCATGCGTTCGGAACCTCCGGCCAGTTTCATGTAATTTACCATACTGTCGTTACATTTGACGGAATTTACTCCACTGTTAGCGCGAGAACGCTGACCTGAGCTGGACTCCCTTTGTCATCAGTGGTACCTCAGAGAGAAATGAGCGTGTACCTATAGGTGTACGGGTCCCCGGGAAATTAAATAAAAATTAAATAAATTAAATCGGATGGGGTCGACGACCCCTAGCTCGCTCACTCGAATCGTGATTCACAAATTGAATGTCTATTAAAACTGTGAATACAAGTACCAGAATTAAAAAAGTGAATGTACATTGTACACTTGAATGGTCGAGAGGTGGAATGAGCAAGGAAATCAATATATACGGAGAC
>JBBPRJ010000132.1:0-15508 GCA_038092975.1 Chalciporus piperatoides | reverse complement strand
CTCCGCACCAGCTCGCCGACTCGCTGGCCCTCTCTCGTGTCGACGCTCGTCCGAATCGCGTCCGACTAGTCACCCCGCGTCCTCCGGTTTCAACCCCTCGGACGCCATTTCTCGCCAGCTCGCCGGCATGCTCCCTCGTGTCGACGCGCGATCGCGTCCTTCTGTCCCCAACCTCTCGGACGCCATTTCTCGCCAACTCGCTGGCGTGCTCCCTCGTGTCGACGCGCGATCGCGTCGGCACTCCTCGCCTCGCGTCCTCTGGTCCCCAACCCCTCGGACACCATTTCTCGCCAGCTCGCTGGCGCACTCTCTCGTGCCGACGTCATGCATCGGCCACTACCGGCGTTCCGTCTCTAATGAGACGCACGCCACTGTTTCGCCAATGTGCCAGCTCACTGTAGCTCATTGGCTCTCTCGCGCGTCGACGTGCGCTCATTGCACGTTTGGCGCGCGTCTCTGTGTGCGGTTGCCATAACCCACACACCTGTCATGTACATACTGTCTGTAGTATGTACATGATCTGCTCTGAGCTCCCGACGAGCCACCGTTGCGATCGAACTGCACGGCGTCCAGTACTGCTTCCCACGCCCTTCTCTCTGCCCCACCACCATCGTCAACGTCGCGCACGTCGTCCAGCCCACTCAGGCTGTTTGTGCAATATTGCCTAAACGGGCATACGCGCGAACCACGCTTCGCGCGTAAGCCCGTTTAGGCAATAATTAACTCGGCAACGCTTGGTCGGTTTCACCGCGAAATGGTTCTCCGAGTCCAAAGGGACTCGGGGACTGGCGCTCACGCTGCCATGATCCCCCGATATTAGATCGTGCAGTAGTTCCCAAATGAGCGTAAGCGCTGTACCATGGTGCAGCGCTTGCGCTCGTTCGGGCAATGCGGCGAAATTGGCGAGGAGTCGAGCGACTCGGAGTGGACGAGGACGAGCCTGAGGCCGACAATTCGGACGCGCTCGATATCCAACGCATTCCCGCCCCAACACCTATTCATTTTATGATCAAACAAGCTTTTGAGAGGTAGTTCCTTTTGGAGCGGGAAATCGCTGCAGCCAATTTTCGGATTGCGGAACTACAGAATCAATGGGTTGGCCGAGAGAGGCCAGGCTTGGATCTCCCCCTCGCTGACTTAAACTTGAAGCTAGTATTCTTTTTTTTTCTTTCGCGCTGGCCAAAGTAAAAGCCTGTTCAGGCACAGAGGTGGTAATGACGGAGTCACTTACGCCGCCGTAGGGACGCTCGGTAAGCTGTCGTCGGTTTTATATCACAAGGATTCATGTGAGGACATCTCAAAGGGGATGGATTGTAGGGTTGGATTAGCTGTGACCATCGCGCTAAGCATTGCTAGGTCCATGTTTGGCTGAGCTTGTGTGACTGGTCGTACAAGGGAGCAGGACATGTGAGGCTGGATGTTCGGACACGCCGGACTGGTCGGACGGTCGGAAAGGTCAAATCCACAACTTTTTGATTCATGTAGTAGAAAGCTGTACAGAAAGAAATTTAGTCTCGTAATTCCACTTGACATGACCGAGAGGTCAGAACTTGAAGATGAGACTGTCTTCCGAGTCCCCATCCTCATCCTCATCTTCACTCCCACTCATCATCTCTTCGTCCGTCTCTTCGTTGTCGTTGTCATCGTCATCATCGTCATCACTATCCTCCGACCCTTTCTCGTTGTCGTTGTTGCCGGGCTCCACACCCACATCCACATTTTCAGGATCTTCGCGCTCGTTACTCCTGGCCTCCGAGTGGTGTTCATCACTGTCCCGCTCATCGTGAATATCCGCAATGTTGGAGAGTGAGCCATTGTTGTTTAGTGAGGTCGGAGTAGCGTATTGGGCATGGTGTCCAACGCCAACACCTCTGTAGCGGGCGAACATATCACGATCGGCGAAACTGGTAATGGTGTCAGACTCGAGCAAAGATGAGGTAAATATACTTACATGTTAACATAGTAAGCTGCCCAATCATCTAGGATGCCATTTTGCCGAGCAACAGATGGTCCAGGACGGAGCAATGAGTCGGTGCGACCATCAGCGAAGGCAGGGATTATATGACATGCACGGAGGACGAGAGATGGATCCAGGAATCCAAATGCGGCACCTGACTCCACTGGAACGAACCCGATCTTAGGGAGGCGAGCATTTCTGAATCCCCAATGATAGCCGGGCACGACTCCGAACCAGCGAACCCACAGAAACTCCATTGTTCGCTCATCACCAGCATAGTCAACTGTAATGAGGAAAGCGCCCAACACTTCGGCATACCAGAAAGGGAGAGCATCTGAGTGATCCTCTTGTGAGAGTAACATCACTGCTGATCCGTGACCAGGATGTAGGGTGTCCTGATCGCGGCGCATATCGTACGTAGTGTAGTTGATCTGGAGACGTTTTGGCCGGAGGACTCGATTGAGATTGTTTATGAACCGTAGGTGGCTGCGCTCGTCGTTGGAGAATGTGCGCTCATCGCCATCGTATTCGAGGTCTAGGAGCCGTGATAAAAGGTGATCCTTGAGCTTTGGAATGAAATCCTGGAATGATCTGTCAGTGTGAATGTGATATTAGAGGCGAGATGACACTAGCCTGGAGAGCTGGGTCATCTGGAGAGCTTCTAAGGAACTGGGCCAGATTGAACGCGTTCGCCGGTGAATCCGACATTCGGTGGTGGAGCATACTAAGGGTCGGGTCATTCGATGAGTCCACCAGCTCATGGTGATCTATGTTATTGGAATCGACATGGGTCTCGCATTGGCGCCGAACTCGTGTATGTCGCCTTTCTTGCTTTGCAATCTGTCCTGCTGGTTCCTTCTTGTTCGTTGACTGATAAAACTTCTTGATGAGGCGATGGGCAAGTTCACCCTAATGTTTGTCGTTATCCCAGGTGATAACTTACCAGGTGGGTGAGGCAGGGGTTGGACTTACTGTTTGAGTTGTGTAGGAGTCAGTTGTTCCGAATAGACGGATAGTCTCCGCGTAATCACCAAGCGCGTGGAGCTTGTATGTGCAGAGGTTAAATGACTTCGGGCGGGGGGCAGAGTGAGATTTGCCATGTGAGACTGAACTCAAGGTATTTTGTTTTGCTTCCTTGCGGCGCCAGCGCGCTGCGGTCTCAGAAGGCAGCTCCATGGTCCGGAAGGCCTTGCATGTGAAGTCGTGGAACTTGCGAAGTTGTGAGCCAAGTAGTCGGGTGGCTTCGTCAAGAAAATGGAGGGTCTCGTCGGTGTGAAGTCGCAGTTTGGCGAGGGCGTGCCAATAAGCAAGGCGAAAGAGGAGAATTCGCACGGCTGCATCGTGCTCAGCAGGTAGTAATCCCTGGAATGCTGGAATGGCACACTATGCGACATATGATTCAATAAGTGTCTGTGATCATCCACCAAGAGTTTACTATACCTGGAGGATGTCCTCAAAGTGTCGAGCAGCACACTGTCGAACTTCAGAGACGTTAGGGGGAAATCTCCGAATCGAATCCTTCCCGAATGGCGGTATTTGACGAAATCTCGAAAAGGAATTGATTGTTAGGGTAGCAGGGGTATGCAAGCAAATTGAACATACCTATCATTGAGAGTCACAACTAGCCCAGGATTAACCGAGTTTAATAACCGCAAGAGGTGTCTAAAAACCGATTTGAAGATTCCCAACTCGAACTCATGAAGGAGATCAACAACAAGCAGGCGATATACGTTGCACCCCAGAGAGCCAAGGGTCTCAGCAAATGCATTCTATATACAGATGGTGAGAACGGCCAGGATGACTACACTATAATAATTCACTCACAAGCGTAGGCACTAAGGACATAGCTTTGAGGTGCGCCTCGGGCAATGAGCCCTTGATAGGCGAGCCGAGGTTGTAAATTGCAGACCGAGCCGAGGAAATTTTGTCATGTAAGTAGGTACGCAGTTTGGACATTCTTTGTCCAATATCACCCAGAATCCCAAGACGGTAAAAGTCTGTTTTCGGGAGAAGACACCTGGGACAGGGGCAGAGCCCCTTATCCCGAATTGTTGCTATCAAGACTCTATGGCTGCTGCTCGTAATTTTGCTATACAGACTGAAATAGAACACTTACTTCTCGGGATAATCAGCAGAGTAAGTGAAGATGCGAGGGAATACCCGTCGATACTTGCCGTCATGGCACTTGATGACGATTCCATTTTGATATGCATCAATAAATTCGTCATCTAGCAAGATCTTCCACACAGCGTGAAAGAGTTCTCGCTTACAATGAGCTAGAATATCGCTCAAGATCCGTTTTTTCGTCATTGTGGACATGAATTGAACAATACTCTCTGGCAACTGGGTGGACATCATGATTATATGCAAATCAGCGACTCGGAGAGTTGGACAAAATTTCAGAATGAAACGTACTGATGGAATGAATGCGATAGGATGGCATGCACCTGAATTAGGAGATCCCCGTGTATACTTGGACTGATTCCCAAAGAACAGGTATACTGGCCAAGCTGACGCGTTACCGAACTGAGCAAGGTGGGTTGCGTCTGACCAGAACATGAGCCCCGCAATAACACGTTCCAATTTGCATCCGTCGTCTCGTCTCTGCTTCTGTATCTCATTGTGCTCATGGATCCAAGCATCGGAGGTATACAACTCGTCGTAAACGCGCTGCTCCTGACCTGTAAGAGGCGACTTCCAGATGCGTTTGAAGGGTGTTAGGTGAAACCACTTTGCAGCTCTCTCAGCAAAGACCGCCCGAATGACCCCCGTGAGGCGGCGATGATAAAGCCCTGTAATTGTGAACTTCCGTCCATTTCCATCTGGATTTCGCTCTCGCGTTGGAACCTCAATGTCAACCGAGGACTCGTTCCAACAGTCTTGCTGTAGGGTTGGATTATTTTCATCAGCCATGTCCTCCGATTTGTCGAAGTGCTTCAGCTGAGTGTGAGCATTGAATCCGTTGAAGTCGTTACGATCGAAGTCCTCTGCTAGAACGACCTCGTGGACGAGGCGAGTAACCTCACTCCCAGACTTGTTGTTGCTCCCCGTCATCATCCACGTCATGAGTCGCCAGATGCCCATATTTTTCCAGGGCCATGGCGGGGCTGGAGGGAGGGATGGAATGTTTGTGGCTGAACTCGATGAGTCCTCTATTGTTGTATTGCAGAGTTGATCGAACGTGAGGAAGGCATCAGGATCATATGATGGTCGATGACGGTAATATCGAGCAATACCAAATTTATTGAAGGAAGTTCGGAAGGAGTCAAATACATGAAGGATGATACGAGGCAGGATAGACGGTGTATCTGAAGGATTCAAGCTGTGGGGTGACTCGGATGCGACATCGGACTCGGAGTTAATTGGGGGAGGAAGTGATGGTTCAGGGAGTACATCTCTGAAGCGTGCGGGTAAGCGTCTTGACCGAACAGGTCGTTCTGATGCCAGAAGATTCTGGGACTCGTTGTTTCCAACAGACTCGGCCGCTGGTTGGTAACTGTCGGCAGCGGCCTCTGGCAGCAAGTCTCTATTGCTGGTGGTTTCAACTTCAGACAGGGGATGAGTGAGCAGGTCCGGATCGGCCACTGATTGGGCGATGCTCGTCGAAGGCTCGCCCACACCATCCAGTTGGTAATCATTGGCGGCAGTCTCAAGCTGCAAGTTATCATTTCTGGTGGCGGACAGGGGATGAGTGGGCGGGTCTGAATCAGCCACTGGTTCGGAGATGCTCGTCGATGGCTTGCCCACGTCATCCGAATCATTCTACCCAAGCGGTTAAAGGTAATCAACTGAAATATGCAGAGGGCACTAACCTGATCTTGTTGCCAGTGAACCTTTGTCTTCTTGGCAGCGGGGGCCCAGGGGGTCACAGACTCAGGGCCTACTCCACTGGCACTGAGTAAGCGTTTGCGATCACGTCGAAAGCTGGCCAGTGCATTGGATTGTTGCTGGTAGTAGATGCAACTGGGACGGTGACGAAGGAGGGCACCACTCGAGCCAAAAGCTCGTCCACATTCTGGTGCGCCACATTTGAAGTTGCTGGTATCGTGATTCATCAAAGTCAAGTAAAGGATTGCTGAGAAAATAATAAAGCAGAGAGCGAGTGGCCTAACACGCATGCCGGCGCGAAGCTCTGCCTGCGGTCTGAAGAGGGAGGATTTGCGATGAAATTGGGAGATAGAGGATTGTCCATGTCGGATATCCCTGTGACCCCCACAGCATCGCAAGGATAGGCTAATGTGAGTCGGACCGACCGAGCCTTGGGACTGCGAGCATCGGATCAAGGGTGCCTCCGAATATGATAGCGCTTCCCAATAGAGTTATCACAGCCTATCGCAGCCCTTCAGACAGCGATCAGTCCATTCTTCCAGTCTCCATATTGTTGGAATCTCTAACCCTAATTTACGAGTATGGTGATATCACTCAGGCTGAGGGTAAGCATGCATGAAAGAGGAACAAAAAAGTGCACAAGTTCTCCGAGTCGGAGACGCCCCACAACTGAGACCATGTCCATGGATACCAGTACCGAGTCCAAGTGGTTCGTCGACGAGGATGCTGAACCCCCTACAGGCGTCACCAGCCTTCAGGAAGTTCAAGAGTCCAGCGAGGAGGAACCGTTGATCTTCCGACGTTTCACATCCCATCACAGCTCACGGTCATCATCCTTCAATGACAGTGCCGCAGAAATCATTCTAGGACTCTTCCAACTGGACCAGGTTGATCAGCGTTTCGCAGATGAGGAAGATCCTGCTATACGAGAGCGTTTCATCCACGCCGAGGCACAAAATCCAGAGTCCTGGGTTAGCAAGAGGCTTGCAAGATCAGACTTATGGGCCGACTCCGAGTCGGAACTTGAAGATGACACTCAGGCTGAGAAGGTAGCTCACGAAACTCAATGGATATTTGTGGACGATACTCACCTTCAAGTTCTTATCAGCAGGATGATTCTGAGTCAATGAAACAAAGTGCTGGAAAGCGGAAGCGATCACCCATAGGAGATTTGGAAGAGGTGCGAATGTCAGAAATATGGTATGAGGGTGACTTCTGATATCCGACAGAGAACTTCAGTCGAGCCTCAAAGCAAATGGTTGAATACTCAGGGAGGAAGCAACTAGATATCACTTGTGCTCCGTCATGTCTCACAGTTCTACACAAAGATTATCACTCACAGACTCGGAGATGTAGACAGTCAAACCACCACCATGACGGTGAAGCCCTTCGAGTTCTAGGGTCATCAGTAACAAATATTCAGACTCGGCGGAGAAGGAACTACCTGAAATGTACCCAGGCGTATGCTCAAGTGTAAGTTTCCAGTGACTTGAATTCCCCGACCCTGCCGGAACCTGGATGATACTGTAAAGGCAAAGACTCGGAGAGAACTCAAATGATCAGGGAGGGCGGCGACTAATTACTACTACACTTACCATAAACTACCACTTGATATCAGAGATTCAATGATCCCAAAGAAGATCGGCAGGATGATCCGTCCTATGAATCATAGGAAAAACTTGAATATCCTCAAGCGTCAAGTATCCCCCTTCATCGCAACACTCACAGACACAAGACCGACATATCTTTGATGCCTCCCGTTGATAATTACGGCTCAGAGTGCAACAGTCCATCGCCCCCGGATTCTGAGACTATGTCTGAAGGATCCTATGACGAGTGGGGTCAAGCTCGGTGGGGAGGTGTTGGTCAAGGTGCACCTCTTGATGAAAACGGTCGATATATCTACAGCCAGATAGGCATGCCCGTCGTTTCCACTCCGCATTGTTCGCCAAGTCCCACTCCAAGTCGCCTTGGTGATATAGAGGCTTTCGAGACGAACTTTCTGGTATTTGAATCGTGACTTCTGGCCTTTTGTGTGTGGGACTCAATGACCACAATGCTAGGAATCCCATCGTCAACTTGAAGCTGACCATGCCATGATGGCTCCGACCTTGAAGAGGAAGAGGTCAGATGACTTTGCACCACCTCAGGTACCTGCTAGGTCTGCAATTGTTGAGAACTTGAGGCTAAATATGAGACAGACTCCCCGCCGTCACTTCGCGACCTCACCGAACAACACACCGCCGAGTCAGGTGAATTCTGTCCCATTTACAGTACCGCATGCCCCCAAGCGCCTCAGGTTGAAAGCCCCATTCAGCTTGGGTGGTGAATTACAAGTTTCTCGCCTCGAGAGCTCAGTGGAAGGAGAGATTAAAGCATTGCGATGTGACTTGACTGCTCTGATGGTCAAGCAGATAGAACTGCTGTCTGAACTGTTAGCGGTCACCCGTGGTGGACTCGGAGATGGCAGGAACTGATATAACTTAGCGTAATTGTACAGTGAATCGGAGCGGATGTATTCTACTATCAAACAACGGATAACTTGAAGCAGGAGCTGGGAGGGGTGATCTGATGTGCAATTAATGGTACGGTGCAGCCGGGCCAGAGGTGCCAAGGTTTTGCCAACCTTGGTACCTGCAGGAGACTACGGCCAAGCGGTCCGAGTTGGTGAACCGTTTCTGTCAACAGAGCTTAGATTTTTCGTAACTGTTTATTGGTGGAGGCAACCTCCCTGGAAGTTTATGGCCTCAAACCCATTTAGTAGACTCAAGGAGCGGCGATCAGAGGTGAGGTGGGTCCTGAAGTATTCCCCTTCGAGATTGTTCTTTTCTCTTGCTGTTGCACACCGGATCTGGAAGTAAAATGAGCTGATCAGTTAGAGCTCACCGCTTCGGATCATCAGGTATGGAACACTTATAGTTCCTTTGGCTTGAGGGTGATTGACACCGAGGAATCCCACCAATGCCACCAACTCGTACTGAACCTCAGGCTGCCTTGGAGCGGCGTGTCGCCACCCTCGAGGAAGAAAACGCTCTGCTTATAATCAAATTAACAAAGAAACACGCGTTAGTCTTTTTCTCGGTGCCCCCCTTGAAATATCTCACATTAAACGCTCACAGGGTGCGTTCCAATGTTCGCGAGGGGCGCGTGATCAGACGGCTCGTGTGCCTTACCGAACCTGTTACCGACTTAATCGCTGAGTCTGACCGCCGTGCCATGCTGGCGGAGGGTGACTCGGACGATGCGTGTGATCTTGTAGATTCTACAGACGAGTAAGTGCAAAATGATCATTCCAGATCTCACTGGAATTCACTAATACATACGTTCAGGGAAAATCGTGTCTTTCGCTCCTACAAGAAACTTCTAGAGTGGTGCACGCCAGTCAGGGGGCTTATGCAAGGCGCCACGGATTCATATTCACTTACCGCGGCCTGTCAACAAGTGAGTCTCCCTTAAACTGTCATTTCCCGGTTCTTACTTCATCCGCTCCAGTTGAAGTTGGGTGCGGACAACGCCCGTGGTGATGATGCGAATGCTTTGAAGCATCGTGTTGCTATATGGCTTAATCAACAGCAACCACCTGCCGAACCTCCCATCATCCCTCACAGCAACACTAAGGCTGACCGGGGCTTCAACAATGACGCCACTGGCAGATTGTTGTGCCCGGTCGAGTATAACTGGTTTGATCCAACGTAAGTTTATTTTATATTCTCCGGGCTCGATGGTTTTAAAAAAAATTCACCGTAGTGTTCGCCATGCCATTAAACATTACCATTCCCTCTACCCGGTCACTGCATACTCGTGGCCTGCTTTCCTATACAGGAACGGTCAGTTTGACCAGACTAACCCCTCACATGGTCTATTCAAGAGTTCACTCTTAGTGAGAGTATGCTGAATACGCTACCTACTCATTATTGCATCGCTTAACTTACCCTTCCTATTCATAGGCCTTCAAATGTATCTTTACTTCTCCGACTTCTGCTCTGGAAAGCCCCGAGACACAGCATGACGACCCAGATGACCAACATTTCAATAATCGGACTGGTCGCAAACCCCGGTGCAACGTGGCAGAACTGTTGAAGATGAGGGTGATTCAGCCCCGTGCTATCGCGTACGTCGCTGCCCAAGTGAGAATGTGTTGACTCGTACAGTGTGTCAGCGACAACTAACAGTTGATGTATAGCTTCGTTTCGCATTGTCCAGCGTCAGCACCTGGAACGTCAGGGATGATGTATTCGACTACCAGGTCTTCTATGACAATATTGTTGACTGGTTTGAGCTCCCTCCCACACCAGCGAGAGCCCGAGAAGTCGAGCTTCTTCTTCTCTGGTGGAATCAGTAAGCTCATCAATGGAGTTGAATTTCGCCAATTTACACACCCGTCAGGATCATATTTGGTCGTCGACGGACCCATGCTCTCCAGGCGCAAGAAATTAACAATCTATCTGTCGCGATGTCAATGGGACTCTCCGTGGCGTAGAGCCAGAATAATTTCCGCCAAATTTGATCGTGTTACTAACAACTCGGCGGGAGGAAATCATTTTGTGTACGATTCAGCGCATGGAGGCGCACACATACCATACTGTACTAGTCCCTATATGTTTGTCGATAAAATGAATCACAGCGACGCAGCATATTTCCGAGAACCTAAGAAAGAACCACCACGCAGCCGAAGCTCGCGGGTCGAAATGGATACCGAAAAATACAACGACATCGAAATAATGATAACATTTTGACATGCTTCGAACCACCATCCTCACGAAAGGACTTGAGCATCCAGGGAGACGAGTGGGTGCTGGCTAATACACTGAATTTTTAGATACTCGTTCACTCCTCATGTAGTATTCGAGTGGGTTTGAATCAGCCACATGTCAGATATACAGTGCGCAACGAAAGCCATCATGAAATAAATTGGGACTGGTGAGAACGATGTCGAGAATGGACCGTAGGCAGTCGTGACTTAACACTGTGGCAAGTAAGGTCAAACGGCGAAAAATTTGGGCTTTGACTCACACATTCGTTTGAAAGGAAACCTGCACCAAGCTACACGGGAATTTAGAATCTTCGGCATTGCCAAAGCAGGTCCGTGATGGTGTTAGTGATGTCAAGTTAATGGGAGTGGGAATAGCAATGATATTCTTTGTCCATAGCCAGACTTGTCATTGAAACGGGCAACTCAAAGGAAACAGTCAGTCGATTGGTCAAGGGGGATAGCAATCTAAAGTGGTGTATCCGGGTTATAAAACGACATGCAATCTTCTATCAGATTCCGTTCTTTGTTCGGATGACAATGCAACTATAAAGTCAAATAAAAGAATTTGTGTTTCAGTGATGTGATTGACGGAAATAGCCAGTAAACCCAAAGGAGCACTCGACCTCTGCTCGCTGTTGTCGACGATGGCGACGTTCGAATACGTCGAGATCCCCAACGACGCGATACGACTGAAATCCAACACACAGACCATCGAACCAGCGACGAAGATATTCACCTCTTTACCAGAAACTTGTTCGTCGCGTGTACAACAGAACACGACGACGACGACCGCGCAAAGCAATGTCATGTCACCTGCAAAGTCTGCCCTCTCGCTCGTCCCGCAGCTCCTCCTTTCTTCGTCTCTGCCTTCGTCCGGAACGACACCCATGTCTCTCTCCACTGCTAGTATCATATCCTCCGCTATCGTCACCCCAAATCCTCGAGCACCCGTCCATTCTCTGCTTAGCACACGAGACTCACTCTCAATCCCAATTATGACCACAAACTTTCGTCGTTTTGTGTCAAGAGTGGGCCCCTTATTTTGGCTTCAAGACCGTGTCGAGGAAATCATTCTCTGGAAGAAAGGGTGGAAACGTACGACCATGTGGTTGGCCGTCTACGGCTTTTTCTGTCCGTCCCAATCTATTCCTTCTTCGTGTGCCCACCAACCTTGGTATAGGTTATTTCCCCAGAATGACTTTGTTGATCCCACACATTGTATTATTGGCCGTGATGCTATCGTGTTACCCTGACCCAGGCGCTCCTACTGTGCCGATAACCGTTGGCGAAGGGACCGCTGACTGGCAATCCAACATCCAAGCGATCCAGAACCTCCTGGGTGCTCTGTAAGTATTTGAACGCGCATATATTGTGGATATGCACGCATATACTCATGAATGCTGTATAGGTCAGACCTGCATGATGCTGTGGTCCCGCTACTACTCATGCTCGCGCCTCCCCAGTCTGCGCGTAATACACCCCCATCTCCTGTAAAACCCCCCTCCAGATTCTCTATGACATCACCAACATCACCAACTCCCGCCTCCAACCCATCACGCCACCCTATATCCGCCACCCATTGTACCACGAAACCACGATCACCCAAAACCGCTACACAACCCCATCACTCCCTCCTGATTATTACCCTCTTATCCTTCCTCCTCCTCCTTCCCATTCTCATGGCCGACATCCTCCCACTCCGCCTCCTATTCTTCCTTGCAGGTGCAGGCAGCGTTGGGTGTCTCCATCCTCTCGTTAGGGGTCACCCTTCAGCGGCCCTCGTACGCGCTCTTTCAGATTCTGGATTATTTCTCCAACTCTCCATGACGATTCCGGGCATCCCCAGACCTAAACTATTCTACCTTCCCCGCTCACTAATACCTTTCCGACCCCAAAATCACGACATAGCACAAACGCCTCGACCTCCGCTTAGTCTACCCCGCACACTCACAATCACGCTTTCTCCACGCGATGCTTGGATGTTTTTCCGGCGTCTTGCTGACGATGATAGACTTGAAGACTCGGCATGGCGTGCACCACTCGCAGAAATCGAGCTGTGGGAAAATGAGCGTTGGTCTCCGGATGGGGATCGGAAGGGACGCAAATCGGTGGTCATGTTTGGGCGAGGAGACAGTGAGGAGGAGGAGGGTATGGACGATGGAGCGTCGGCGACCAGTTCTGGTACTACCACCACCACGACAGCCGCCGCGACGTCACCAGAGGGAAAGGGCGTGGAGAGATGTGATAAGGGGGTTTGGTTGAAGACGAATCTGAGGCCGAATGAACGAGTTGGGTGGACGAGGGGTAGGGATGGATGGAGTGGTGTCGGTGGAGAAGTCAGGTACGTCCTGTTTTCTGTTTTCTCAAGTTTCCCCCGCAAGTCGTCTTGTTTCGTATTCTGGATGTGTGCCCTTCGATCCACCATATCTTTTTCTCAAGGACAAGTGGACAGACGGACGGATAACTGACGTTCTCTGCACAGCAGCAACCTCACGTTTTCGTTATCCCCTGGTTGGGCATTCGTCGAGACGGAGGGATGGCGTTCTGATTTGCGTGCTGTGTGGGCGATTGAAGATGGTGGAGCTTCTGCGACGGTGGTGGGCGCTGACAAAGGTGAGCAGCGGATCGTTGGGGGTTCATCGTGCTGTTTACCGTCGCTCACCTATCTTTCCTATGTCCTATGCCCTCGGTGATTGTTGATCGCTGGTCAATGATGGTTGTATGCCGCCCCTTGCGCACGCAAACCTGCAACGTAGACGGTTGGACGTACACGACCGACACGTGGATACATTCCCGAGCAGAAGAAAGACCAGGCGACGGTTGGGTGACGCGTCGACGACGGTGGGTTCGGCGTGTGTATTGGAAGGGGCAGGACGAGGCTAGTACCGGGGATAAATGATGAATGCACCACCAACTTGAACGTGTGCATAGATGGGTGGATTTCTCCTGACATGGGCTCGCGGCCGAGTGTGTTCCTACTCTACATGTTTTGTGCATCGTATATTTTGCAATTAGTTCACAGGGAAGGTAATGTTGAACGACGACTTAGGGGCTTGGGACTTGCGTTGCGCTTGTTGAATAGAAAAATAGGAGGGTCAAATATCTTGCTTGCATTCGACATGCCATCCAATCACAAATCTCTCAAGTTACCAGATGAGACAATCCTCCACATACTATCTTTCGCCAGCCCTCTGGATGTCCTCAGTGTACGAGCGGTCAGCTCGGTCTTTTATAATGATGAGCTCCACTCACTAGCCTACTGCGTCGTACGACGTGCGTTCCAGGTTTCAAGGCAATTCCGTGATCTCACCCATGATCGCGAACTCTGGAAGGCTCTTTACAGGAGCGCACGATTGCCTCGTCTACCCGGGCCATATCCTTCGCACTCGACCCATTTTCTTGAGCATGCTCTCGTTCAATCTGCACGACTGGCCCGAACCTGGACCACCGAGCCCTTGAAAGTAGCCCCACGCCCACAAATTCCCACCGTGGAATCCCCGACAATGGTTTGTGGCAGATGGGTGCTCACTTGCGAGTCGAGAAGGAAGATTGTGCTATACGACATGGAGAACAGTCGTCGATCCCACCATCGTCAAGTGATATGGAAATCGCCCAGCAAACCTAAGAAGAAGGCAGTCTTTCCTCTCTTCCGAAAGAAAAAAGTAGTAAAACTTTATCGTGCGAAAGCATGTTCTGTCACGTCAATCGACGGGGAGTTCATGTATGTTCTGGTAAAGTCGAAGGGGGTGGAAAGGGGCTCTGGAAGAGCGTATGTCTGGAGCACGACTCGAGTCGCAAGGATTACACTGACACATCTCATAGGGATCTCTTGGAGTTCCGAGTGGATGAATCTGGTCAATTCATCTTCTGCAACTCTTTCTATGTCTGTACACGCGCCGATAGCGCATTTTCCATGGATATAACTTGCTCCTCAACTCTGCTCTACATGTCCTCTCTTAGAATCTTCTTTGATACAAAAACACAGATATTCTACGGATTCCCAAAGTTCACGACGAAGCTGGTAAATGACCACCGTAAAAAGTCGAGAGATTACATCACTTACTACCATCCACTACCAGGGTGTTTTCAATGGAGCTCCATGGCATCCTTTTGAGACAGTGATCCTCACGAAGACTCATATTCTGTGTTTCTGCATGGATAGACTCCATTCGAATCTCTTTCAAGCTTTCACCCTTCCTTCCAATCCAACCCCACTCCCTAATCGCGCCTGTACACTCTGCCTCACCCATGAAGGGCTCATACTAGGCGATGCGCTCCCCGTTGGCCTTTATCCACTGCTACGCCAGAACTTGTCCATCATCCGTGAACCCATCATTGATCCGCTGACTGGGTCGACCAGTATCAGGCTCTTGCATGGCGTTCAAGAAGGCAACCATTTTCATTCCTTTTGCGTCGACCTGGAATTACCAAGGTTTTCTTCTGGCGCTGTCCTCCCAATGTCCATCCACGCAGAGAGTGTCTTCACTGTTGACATTCGTGCCGACACCGGGCCCCAACCCCACTTCAGGAATTTTCACTGGATGTTTGTCCAGGCCTCTGACGAGGGACATGCCAGGGGATGGTGCAGGATTTTCGATCGTTTCGATGGCGGGTATCACAGTGTCAAGTTCACGATCGATGCCACAGGCGATAAATGCGTCTCGACTGTCGGCAAGCTTGTTCGAATGGAGGCTTGGTTCAATGACTTTTGTGATGAATCTACAACCATACAATTTGATGGCGTGCAGGGGAAGATTTGTTATCGGCCGCATAAGCAAACTTTCAAAACTTTCAACTGTTTCAACGATGACAGGCTGCCGATCGTTGTGTTAGATGTGAAGTAGAATCAACATATCCAATCAACAGTCATGTAAATCCGCACTGGGGGCATTACCGTCCACTCATCGATATTTGATGATATAAATGTATGCACGGCACAGTGTCGAATCGATCATCCAGCCATTTCAGGG
>JBBPRJ010000131.1:0-15556 GCA_038092975.1 Chalciporus piperatoides | reverse complement strand
CATCAGATAGGGGTTCGATCACGGAATGGAAGTCCTACCCTTGTAAGTGCTCCAACGAGTGATATAAAACCCTCAATTTGGAGCTCGCCAGAAGTAGCGATAATTTCTTCCACGCACTGTGAATAAATGAGTTCCGCAACGAGCATGCATACAACCCAGAAATGTACTTTCCTCAGTGAGAGCCCAGCCGTACAGATGTCGAAATGCTGTTAAGGTGGAACGAGTCTTGATCGGACAGATGTGTGACATGAGAGACGGGGTATCGGAAATGGATACAATATTACCTTTGGTATTTTGAGAATGTGTGACTTGCGAAGGTGGCTGCTTTCTTTGGCTTTGCTTGAATCCTGAAATGAGAAAGATACGTTTGGGAAGACCAGCGCGTAAGCCTCGAGTTCTTGCCGAATAAGTTCATTGGTCTTGTTTGGTGTAGGATGAGACTGGCGGCGAATTGGGAGCTGCTCAGATATCAGCACCCGTGTATTCCTGCTAAGGCCCGTGACTGACGCTAAAAAAAGCATCACGGATCGATACGACGGTTCCGGGTGATTCTCTTCGCCAGCGGATTGATGGGCCCATATATAGAACCTTTCCGGCCTGAACTCAAGCCAATGTTAGCCACGATAGGAGGTATCCCGGAGGAGCACGCACCTTGACAATTACGGACCAACTTTCCCGAGATCTCGCCGTCCGAGATGAAATCTCCAGACAACACAGATCCGCCATGGAAGCAAGAGCTGCAGAGAGGAATGAACGTGTGATACGGGGTTTATTGTTTTGATGAATCTACCTTCGCCTCTGAAGCCAAAGGTGGAGACGGTTTCCAAAGAGGCAGGGGTGAATGCCTTCGACGAATCTGCAAAGCGAAGCGTGACTAGGAGAGGACAGAACGATTAATCAGAATGTCTCACTGTAGCGTCCGTGCTCTGAATCCTGCCCAATTTTACGCAGACCGTCTTTGGTAAAACCTGTACCGTTGTCCATTACCCAGCAACTCCACTCCCCACAGTCGACACCTATCTCAATTTGTGAAGCACCGGCGTCAACGGAGTTCTGCAGTAGCTCGGAGATTATGGTGGGTACAGACGTCAGGATCTGCGTCGAACGTAGTTTTGTGCGTGTCTCTGCGGAGAGCTGCTTCAAAGTTGCCTCGTCCGTCATAAGTGTCGATACAAGAGAAACTAGGTATCTTTCCGTGGACTCAAGTGATATGTGTAGAGAAAAGCTCTACAGTAACATGCATGAGAAGATGGTGGTAGTGGGATAGAGTGGGTCAGGGTCGTGAACGCGATGCAGTGACGTACTCATCAGGTGCAATGAACATATGGGCGTTGTTTGGCAACACCCTTAGAAATAAACAACTACATTAGGCAATCATGATCAAATCTGTAATTACATGCGGAAGACACCAAAGCCTCTCCCTGATCCCTCCCAGGTGGTAGTCCCCGAAAGTCCTGGGATGCATGGGCCTGGACGTCTTCTCGCAGCCAGCGCTAGTGCGAGCCCCACGACGTCCCGAGTTTCTGTGGGCTGAACAATGCCGTCGTCCCATAAACGGGCGGTGGAATATAGTGCGGTGGATTGCGCTTCTATCTCGGCTTTCAGAGTGGAGTGCTGACTTGGATCCCTAGCCAAAAGCCTCAAAGATTGCACTCAAAGTCATCGGCGGAAATGACAAACCTCGAGACTGTTGCCATCACCTGTGAGAGCTGTCCCGACCCCATAACTGATATTTTCGCATTCTGGTGATTGCTCATCAGCTCTCGGGCCAAATATAGCGCCCATGTGACTTACAGGCCACATCCACAGGAATCGCGGAGAATACTACGTTGCTTTAGAGTTTATCCGCCGAAAGCAATCACATAGCTTACCGCTCGTCCGGCCATCCCTACACACATGGATGTCAGCTCCGTCGGTGTTAGGACATCCAGATTAGATACCCACCGTAGTTTCCAGCACCAAAACTGCCACCGACAATCACGGTCAGCTTCGGAACGTCTGCGCATGCCACAGCCCGGACCATCTTCGCACCATCCTTTGCTATCCCTCCCTTTTCGGCCTTTGAACCTACCATATACCCTGGGGCGAAACTCAAATACTGTTAGATACCACGGAGTTGAAGCCTACCGGTAACGTTCACAAGGAACAGCAATGGTATCTTGCGCTGGGAACACAGCTGAATGAAGTGGGTGGCCTTTAAGGCCGAGGGAGAAAAGAGGATGCCATTATTCGCAACAATGCCAACCTCATACCCGTGGATATGTGCAAATCCCTGAGGGAAAAGATCCGGGGCATTGGCTTCACTGTGACTAGCATAGAAAGATTCCCTTACGGTAACTATACTGGGTCCATATTCTTTCTTGAATTCTCGGAACCGACTGCCATCGACAATTCGTGCAATAACATCCCGCATATCAAATGTTTGCCTGGGATCTGTGCCGACAATTCCATGTAGCTCAGATGCTGGGTATAACGGGTCTTCAGGCGGAATAGAAGGCTTGATATTTGTTTCAGTCATGACTCAGCAAACTGTCTCAAGTATAGGTACTCACCCCAACGGTATGTCCTCCTGCAATTCCCAAATCCCCCACGATCCCCCGTGCAATAGCTATTGCATGTTCGTCGTCCCTCGCAAGATGATCGGTCACACCGCTTTCGCTTGAGTGCATCTGACCGCCTCCCAAGATCTCCTCATCGACTTCCTCACCAGTGGCAGCTTTGACCAACGGAGGCCCAGCAAGAAAGATGCGCCCTTGATCACGAACAATGATATTCTCGTCCGCCATTGCAGGGACATAAGCACCGCCTGATACGCGTAAATCTGGGCGAACACAAAATTGAGGACGGGCTTACCAGCGACGGATATTCCATGGACCAATGCTATTTGTGGAATACCGAGCGCAGACATTTGGGCCTACAAGACAGTCAGCGCGATTTAGCGGCATAGTATCGGAGGAATTTGACTGAACCATGTTATAGAAAATACGACCAAAATGCTCCTTGTCAGGAAATACCTATAACAGTAACGTTAACGCGTGTTGTTGCGTTTCCCGGATTGGAACGCATACATTGGCCTGATGGGGAAGAGCGGCGCCCCCAGATTCCACTGTATGATACACGAGGGTAAGCCACGACGGCAACCAGGACGAGGTATCACATACCAACGTAAACGCACGGCAGTCCATGTTCTCGAGCTATTTCCTGAGCCCTCAGATGCTTCTTGACCTGAATAAACTCTAAGATCACGCGTCACCCACTATTGACGGCTCCACACTTACAGTCAATGGGTAGTAAGATCCGCCCTTCACTGTAGCGTCATTAACCACAACCATACATTCCTTACCGGCAATACGCCCAACGCCGGAGATCATTCCTGCGCCGGGGATGTTTTCTCCAGGGTACACATCATGTGCCGCGAGTTGTGATAGCTCTAAGAAAGGTGTGTTGGGGTCCAAGAGTAATGATAGCCTAGACCAGCAAGTTGAATTAGTCCCTGTACACAGTGTGATGTATGGAGCCGACCTTTCTCTCGGAAGCTTCTTTCCCTTACTCCGCATCCTTTCCTGAGCTTTAGATCCACCTCCTTCCCTTGCCTGGGCTATCTTGGCCTTTAGGTCTGACACGAGAGCATCCATGCTCTGTGACTTCTGCTGAAACTCCGGCGAAGTGGGTGAAATGAGGGAAGGAAGCACTGAAGCATGATATAATCGCCTTGGGACAGATGCGAATACGCGCGATGATCTAGAAAGGGTGATTCGTAGCATGGTTTGACTTCAAGAGACTCGGATGATAATTCTGTCAGTGTGCGAGATAGTGCATGAATGTGTGGTGCAAGTACCGGCACGGAACTTCACCTTCGGCTACAACTACTAGATGTTGACTTACGACCTAGGCGTTTTAGTCAGGGGAAGTACCAAAACTGGAAGGTCACACTTTTCATCCAGAACAACTGTGTGGAATTGTCGACAACACAGAAAAACTCTACAAAAACTCTAGAAATCCTGCCAGTCATCCCAGTCATCATCCTTTTTTGCCTTCGAGGTGCTCAAAGTTTGTGTTGTATGCGAAGTAGCTACCGGATGCTGCGTGCTTGGCGTTGGCGTTGTGTCAGAATATTCATGGAAGAAGTCGTCGGTATCGTGGTACAATGCGGATGTCTCGTTCTCATCATTGAGTGCGAGGGAACCGTACCCAGAACTTGAAGGGCCGGGTCCAACTTTATCCCTGACAGTGCTCACGATACCCCCCACATGATCAGCAACATCAACCCCCAATTGAGCCTTGGACCATTCGTTGACGGATTGGCCAGCTCCCTGAGCACGTTTTTGTGCCTCGGAGACGTAACCACGAACACTGGCATGCAGGTTCGGGTCCATTACACGCTCCATACCAGGTTGGATCACGTTTTCATTTACTACACGAGAGGCCCCGGAAACCACCGCGGAGAAAAGGGACCACCCTTTACTTAAAGCGACTCCGGGATTTTCCTGCAAGTCGGACAGTGAGGGGACAGCCGCAGAGGTTAAACCAAACGACGGGTGCTGGGACGGTGGTGGTGGGGAGGGTGTGTTTCCGAACCCTTGGTAACGACCGCCTTGAGAGGGCAGCAAGCCAGCAGGACGAGCCGCATTCGCTTGGCCAAGGGAGGCAAAGTAGGCTTCATTTGCGGACTTTTGGTCCACATGCGAAATCTCAGGAGAGGGCTGAGGAGAGCTGTGAAACGAGCTGCTTGGGGAAGAGTAGCCGGTTGCTGGACTACGCGCAGACGCACGAGACTTGCGCAGACCCTGTGCAGATGACGGTCGTGTGGGGACATTGGCACTGAGGCCCTGGCTAGCAGGAGGACTGGAAGGTGACCAGACCTTGTCTGCTAGTGCGAAATCCAACTGGGACCAACTGAGCAGGCGCTAAGGGTATTGCCAGCGGACCCACCTTTTGCCGGTACTGGGTGGCCGCCCAACAATGGTAAAGGGCATATGGATCCATGCCATCCTTGTACCCGCCTTGTTCGGTTGGTGTGTAGGACCGCATGAACTCTTTAAATGGTGCATTCCCGCCCAACTAAATGACGACGTTTGAGATGGACGGGGAATGTAGACTGGATACCTACCTGCATTCGCTTGATCTGATCACTCTGCCAGGTATCCATTGAGACTGATCTCACGAAACTGATGCAAGAGAGATAGGTTACTTGACCGAGAGCTGGAATGTCTATGATCTACCTGATATGCACGCCAAAACCTCGATGTACACCAGCACATTGCAAACAAAGGAAAATGGCGAAGCTAACTGAAAGGGAGCTTGAGCATGCTGATCGAGTGCGACATCACGGGGAATAGGTACCGGAAGCCCACTGGGGATTTGGATTTCCACAGTCGATACAGGTCTTGTTGGACAAGTCTTCGCGTCTGATAAGCTCCTGGAGGACCTTCTTTGCAGCAGCCTGGTCCCCCATTATGATCGTGTTGGGTTGAGTGTTCCCGATGAGTCGTGCGAACACGAACAGGTGGCAGTCTGTTTTTAGGCGGGCCGGTCATTTCCGCTGTGAGTTCGAACGATTACCACTCGCAGTCAAACGGGCGACAAGACGCGTGGCATTCATGATAGTTATTGATGGCTAGCATGAGCTGGACATGAAGTGGGCATCGAGATGAATCTCGTTGTCCTGCTGAGGGTTCCACTCGAGTTTCTTTCTCATCGGCCGGGTTCACGACAAGGGATTCAAAGACCGCGCTCTCACACGGGGACAAGGACGGGTTATCTGATATGATATGCAAGCAAGTCGAGATCTGATAAAACGTACAAAAAAACACGCCATGTACACGCGAGGTTCACACAAGTCTCTGCCACCGAGCCTGGTCTTCTTATTAACTGTCCCACCGAGCCGGGACAGGGTTACTGTCAAATATGCAACTCAGAGAAGCATAACGCGAGGGTCCATCTTGAGATTGTATTTGACGGGACGTTTTACGTCCTCATGATGTAGTTTTAGTGGAGATCTCTGTGTGGAAGGACTTTCTACAAAGTGATCACCCTTGATTCATTCTAAACATATCTACAACGTTAACTAGGTGCCTTGTTGGGTCATCGCTCGCTTGCAGACTGCCACCAGGATTCACTCTGAGGCAGTCATCTCGTCCTCTCCGCTTGCCATCTCCTTTCGGGCAACTTGCGGCGTTTGTTAGTTGCTTAACCCGGCTGAGAAATACAACTTGCATTCCCTCCTGCGGTTACCATACACATCCGTCCAAAATGGCCTCCTTCTCATGACACTCGGCTTGTCGACCCTTCGCAGGTGGTACTCCCCCCGTTTCTACTTGCCGGGAATTCACTCGACGTGTGAACTTATCTTATCTGATTCCCAACCGTGCAAGCCTCCCCATCACATTCAAAGTCAAAATTGGGGACGCTTCCTCCTTCCAGACTCGTCAAGGTCCTTCTCATTTATCCACCTTCCGTACTCCCCCATCCACCTAGTCGCGCTATACCATGATACGGAAGACGAGCCCTCGTTCCGCCTCTGAAACCATCGCCTGTGGTGACAAGGGTCTTGACTGCTGGGGACAGTGGTGGGGTCACAAGTATGTCATCCATTCGACCGTCCATTGCGTCGTAATACTCTTCTACCCACTCTTTGCTAGATACTACTCTCTCGAAGTCATTCAACAGCCACTCCGCGCTCGGATGTGTGGTTTCGGTGACAAGGTATGTCAATGTCATGTCCGTCGTTCCACGTGCCTCCACTATCGCATTCGTAAGGATCGTCGCCCACTTGCTCCCGCTGCTGTTGTCAAAATGGTGGTTCGCAGAGACGATAATTCGTTGGTTGATGTTGAGTATGTACACATTCTGCCGCCGGCACCCGTCATACTAATGAGAAAACCTCCACAGTGAACTAGACTGCTCGTTTTTTCTCGTGACTGTAGACCTCTGGTCAGCAGATGGTAAACGAGAAATGAACCTTGTATTGCACCCGTCGTCATCCGCCGATCGCTATGTCCCAACAATGTCCACAAAATCGAGGAAACCTCGCGGTCCTAACCCAACGACTTCCTCGCCGCGCAGTGACCACCCTAGTCCCCCTTCCAGTCACTCTACCCCAAACTCAGCCACTGAACCTTCCCGTCCTCCGCTGGACTCGCAGGTATGTCTACTTGCTTCTGACAAGTTCTCAATTATTTACCTCCCTACTAGCCAGTGATGACCACCGTGATGCCAGGAGAGAACCCCTCGGGGTATTCAAGTTCAAGTTATTCTTACGCGCCTTCCGGACCGCCAATTCCCGACGCCATCAGTTACTCCGGCTCAGCTGCCTACAACACGTCTCCTGACTCTCCCGAGAGTTGGGGATATCCTCCTACGGGTCCCCAAGGCTCGCAGAATTATAACCAACATGTCCGGAATGTCGGCAGAAGTGGTATGCCAGCTCCTGTAGCTGGGGAATCGTGGAATGCTCATACCACCTACCGCGCTGACGCCGAGACGACATATCGCACCTGGCCGGCAACAGAACCCTCATATCAGACAAACATGCATCCTCAACCCTCAATGTACAACAGCCATGACATGGACCCTTCGAACCGACCTTATCACCCACCTGCTCAACCTGATACCCGTGATTATCAATGGAACCAGTCCCAGCAAGACACATATACCACAACAGGGCAAGGAAGCTATGACGCTCCAGTCCTCTATGGTGCCCCTGCTTATCCGCAACAGTCCCCCCAAACAGCCTATTATCAGAGCAACTCCGCACAGAGCAATGCTTCATCATCCTCTTCGCCTCCCCCAGGTCCCCATCCGCTCCCTCGACACATATATACGCGCACACTTGTAGGACCCCTCTCCTCCAATGCTTGTCGCCTTCTAGACGAGCACCGTAGATCTGGTATATTTTTCCTCTTTCAAGACCTATCCGTCCGCACGGAAGGTTCGCACAACTTTATTATGATCATGAGATAGCTTTTCATTAACAATTTGCTGAAAATACACCTTTAGGGACCTTTCGACTACGTTTACGCCTAATGAATGTTGGAGAGTGCGCACATTGTATTCGTCTATGTGACCCAAAGCTGTGTTACTGATGGTCCTATTCTAGATCACCAGCGCCCGAGCCCGGCGCACTGCGGGTTCACACAAATGTATCTCCGGTTCTGGCTCAAACTTTCACAGACCCATTTGTTGTGTTCTCGGCCAAGAGATTCCCAGGAGTACCAGGTACGTAAGACGATATCGTTTTGATATCTAGATTGACACTTCTATAACTGGAAGAGACCACCGCCCTGTCCATCGCATTCGGCAACCAGGGCCAAAAGCTTCCATTGGTGAGATCCTTCCTGCCTCCGTACGCCTCGGAGGCTGACCTGACTCAGAGAAACCGACACGGTACCAGTAAGCATGGTCGAAGAGCACACCGCGAGGGTGATTCTGAGGGCTCCGAGTCGTCAGACGACATATGACGCATGATGCAGGCTTTGCCCAATGGACATTATTGAGTTGTGTTTCCATTATTTAATCATTACTCATGCAGTTCTGTATTGTCTGAATCTGCTAATGTATTTACTACTCGTCATTTCCCCATAACTCGCTTCCTAATGGCGGCACGGCGGGCCCTCCGAATCTCGTACGACATGACAGCGCGAACAGCCCTTGGGTACCAATCCTGGATGCGTTGCAGGGTGGCTTTGGCAATCCCCGTTTGCCTAGCGAGCTCCTCATGATCCAGTGGCGTTCTCCGTGGCGCGCCTGGGGGTGCAACTGGTTGTACAAGATAACCCCTGTGGAGATGGCCAAGAACTTGGAACAGAACCCGGAGGGTGACTTTGTGTGGGCGCCATACCGATAAGCCCGGGATAACCTGATGGAGGATGTGTAGGGGGTGCGCGAACTCAACGGACTCCTCGTCCATCTCCAGTCTAGATCCGACCAGTCTACCTGTAGCTCTCGCTGCCGTCGATCTTTTCGTACTCTTTAGTACGGGTACCTTTGCGGCGTGGATATCGGCATCGGGGGGAATTGAGTCGAACACCAAGGGGGAATCTGGATCCTGGTCCCTGGAGGTTGGAATTCTGCGCTGGAGGGGAATGAGAACGCGTTCGACCACTTCAAAAGCACGCTCCAGTTCGCCCGCTCGGACTAAAGCGATCGTTAAATGGTTCCAATTATGTGCATCGAAACTGAAACCTTCCTCTTTCGCTTTAGTCCAAGCATCCAAGACCGCGTGATGATCTCCTGCAGCGGACAAGGAGTCGACATAGATGGATAACGGCATGGACAGGATGGTCGAGGGTCGTCTGGGCGTAGGTATGGAGATGGAATTGTGTTTCTTGAGGGCGACGTCCGCATGGGAATTCTGTAATGCGAATTCCCATATCCGGGGCCATAGTTGACGCACGGCCTCGACGTTGTTTTGGCGGCGATGGACGTCCAGCACGATAGTGAGAGCATGCAGGGATGCCCCACCAGCTTCCACCACGCCGGTGAATAAACGCTCCACATCTTCGGGCCTCTCCTGCTTCGCATACACCAACATGAGAGGGCTGTGGATATTCCCGACGGTAGCTGATCGGGATATGGGACCCATCCAGGGGGGATCCTCTGCACCTTCATCCATGATCTGCCTCAGAAATGATTCCGCTATTTCCAGGCTCTCTTCGGTTCGGTCGTTTGCATACGCCTGAACGATCTGCTTGTAGGCCACCGAACCGGGTTGGATCCCGCGTCGTAGCATTTCCTCGTAGCAGTCCCTGGCACGACCTTTGAGTCGCTGGCGTACATACCCGGCCATGAGGATGGTGAGCACATAGGCATCGTAGTGGTTAAAGGCTGCCCAGGACTTCGTGGTGCTCTCCATCTCCGTGAATAGGTCTTCGGCCTCATTCATCTTGCCAGCGTCGCAAGCGGATTGAATGACCAAGGCATATGTGTGACCGTCGGGGCGTAAACCGATTCGTTGAATTTTACGAAACGTTGAGAATACAACATAAAACGGTGCGCCGAGGAGAACGTAAGCTTTAAGGAGTGTGTTGTATGTGGAGATGGACAAGTCAAGGTCAGGAGACCCGCGGAGGTAGTCAAAGATGCGAACAACACCGTCCCATGAACCAGCCTCCACGTGGGCATTCATGAGAGACGTGATCATGACACGATCGGGGGTGATATTGTCCTGCATGGCCCGGCGAAAGACAGCTTCTGCGGAGGAGGAGTCCTTCCGTCGTGCGAGAAGACTGATAATACTGTTGAAGTGGTATTGGTCGGGTTTGATGCCAGCGGCCAACATCTGGTCAAAAACGGCCACCAAGGAGTTGACCTCTCCACGTTTTGCGAGACCTTCGAGGATAATGCTGTAGACATGAGCATCAGGCTGGTAGCCAACATCTATCATCTTCTCTAACCAGACGTTGAGGTCATCGATGTTAGCCTGCTCGGCGTATGCCAGGAGAACAGTGGTGTAATCCACGAGCACTGGTCGTTCAGCGCGAGAATCGTCTGGGAAGAACTTGTGGAAGAGTTCTACTACTCTCTCCGGCTGGCCCGCGACCGCGTAGGCATGCATCAACATGCGACGCGCGACTCGTGTGGAAATGTCATTCTCGCGAATCCTTTGAAAGAAATGCTCTGCACGCTCCACGTCGCCTTGGCGGGAGTAAAGATACAGCCCAGTGGAATAATAGATTCGATGATCGGTCGAAGGATCTAGTGGTGTAAATATATCGTGCGCGAGGACAAACAAATCCTTTCTTGCCAGGAGCCGGGTCAACTGGGTCTGGAGGTGAAACCGAAGGGGTAGCTCCTGCTTCCGCATTTCGAGTACCAGCGCGTGAGCCTTGTGATGTAACTGCTGCGTGCAGTACGCCTCGAGGAGCAACTCGCCGATGCGCAGCCGTTCGTCTTGGTTCATCTCTGATCTCGAGAGTAAATTAACACCGTCAGGGATATCCGCGAACAATGCATGGACCGTCTTGCGAAAGGGGAGAGTCTGTGTGGGGGGAGTGGTTTCCGTGGAGCAGAAGGGACCCAGAAAACTCCATTCATGAAGTAAGAGTTTAAACGTGTTCATGGCCCCTCGTTGAAGTCGCGTGAGGATCAAAATATCCCCGTAGACGCTCAAAAGGGCTGTTCTCTCGGCCTCAGTGAGCCAAGACCCTCGGATCTCCTGAGCCAACTGAGTGGCTTGCGCCAGATCTCCTAACCACGCGCTGACCCGGGCGGAGAGACACTTGAGGGAGATGTTCTCCGGAGAACCATCCTCGAATATAGAATTCAAGTTCCGGACAAGAGGCTCAAGGCGGACTCCCCAGGTGTGTAGTGACTGCAAGTCCAATGGAGTATCGCCGCGAGCCCGTATGTTGTACGAGAGCTGCTCAGCGAATACCAGTTGCTCCATTGGCGTGAACATCGATTGGTCATTGACCGACACCGTATATAGGTTCCAAGCATGGTCTACGTCGAAAGGTTTGCGTTTAGCCAAAAGATTGCGGAGATTACGGACGTGAGAAGGTGGTTCATATGCGTCTGAGAGGGCGGTTCGGGGGGAATCGAATGAGGGGGTATGGGGCGAAGGAAGATGGGCTGCAGAAGACGAAGAATGACGTCGTGTATATCGCTGGGCACCGATTTGAGGAGAGTGTTGTGACCGAATAGGGATGACTTCGTTCATCATAAATAATCGGTTACGCACTGGGAGGGGAAACATCAGCTGTGCCAGCAGTAGATACAAGGTGAGCGACGTACCTGGACACCATGGCGAATGTTTGGAAAAGCAACACGAACTGGCCGTTGGGTCCGAAGGGGGAAGCCAGCATTGCTTGCACTCGACTATGTGAGGCTCGGTAGCCTTTTCCTTGCCCTTCCATTTGCGCGGGAGAGGTGAAAAGAAGTCGTTTGGAAAGGAGCGTTTTGAAGGTATTCCCATGACACCGAGAGCAAGCTTGAGAACGCGTGCACCTGAGGCCGAAGAGGATGCTCTTGACACTACACCAGTAAGGATGCCTGCTGCCAGAGGCTCAATCATGCGAGACCACCAAAACTGGTACCAGTTCCTAGAATACACACATGGTCAGACATCTAATCATAGTAGCGGTCATACACATACCACACTGGCGACCTACACAGCGAATGACCACAACAGATGGATCGTATTTGAATACTTTTCTGACACGCTCAGTACAGTAAGTAGTTTCTCTGGGTTGAGGTGATATTATGTAAGCATAGAAAACTAATTAGAAAAATCACCATTAGAGGTAAACACGAATAAACAGTGTGTTTGGCCATCAGTCACGTGAGGATATCTTTGCTCGCTATCGTTGACGATGACGGCGTCGTTCTCGGTTTGTGTGATAGGACGTGGACGCTGTCGTCCCCTTGGCGTAACGGAAATATTTGTTTCTTCTCAAAGTCATCACCGCCCTTGTTGTTGACACGCTCGTGTCATCTCTGCATTACTTCCGTGATCGAACATTACTTTGCGGGCCGTGTCCATGCGCAAGTCTTATCACATGTCCACCTCTCCTCTGTCGGTCCTCGCCTTCCATTCTCGAAATCGCTCAGCTCCGGGTTTCCAAGTTTACACCGACGATGAAACTTTGAAGACTTGTGACCAGGTCAGGGTCTTGATCAAATTTGGGACAGATTCTAGCGCTTTGGCTTGCTAGCTCAACAGTTCGCCCGAATCACCGGCTCGAGAAAACTTTTGATGCCTGGCTCCATGTGACCCACGCTCTCTCTTCTCACTGATCTCACTGTTTGGTCTCACTGGCAGTCGTTTTCGGTGCGGGGCCCGTTCGAGAGTGCTGTGCGATAGATCCTGACACCGATTCCCACTCTCGAACCCGAACGATCTACTAGCATCTCTCCGTTTCCGTGCACGCTACGGTGTCAGATCCTGATATGTCGTCTAGGGCCCTGCCAGCTCATGAACTCATTGTCATCCCCCCTGCAGGGCACGAGGGGAGACAGCGCCTCCTTGATCAGTGCATCGACGTCAGGATCGACGTTTTCGTACACGAGCAGCGATTTCCACTGGACGTGGAAGTCGACGAGTACGTTCCCCCTTCTATCGCATCTCCCGCCGTGATCTTGATGTGACCCAGGCATGATCCGACAGCGACTCATTTCTTGCTCCGGCTTGTACCATCTCTGACACCAATCGGGACAATCCGGGCCCACAAAGTGGAACGGGCCGATTATTACAAGCTCAGTCGTCTGGCTGTTCTCAAGGCCTACAGGCAATATCGCTTTGGCCGCGATCTCGTACTTGCCTTGCATCGGTGGGTAAAAGACGACGCGAGGGAGACAGGAGCATTACAAGTTGCCAAAATCGTCAACCATTCCCAGCTTCCCGTCAAAGGGTTCTATTCCAAGTACGTTGGTCTGCTCCATGATATCCCTTCATCTCGGCTCAAACGTCCTTCCTTTCGAGGTATGGCTATCAACCCGAGGTGATATTCCCACTTCCCGAAACTATTGATCGGATTAGAACTGATTCTCTGCGAGCAGGGGAACGAATTTGATGAGGATGGTGCTCCTCATCAAAAGATGGTTGCATATCTGTCCCTATAACGATATTATCAGAGTAGCGAATTCGTGTACTCTTCACAAGGTATATGAACAAGTAAACTAGGAGTGGTTCTATCAATACAGTAGCCAATCAAGGAAATTGTCGTAAAGTCCAGTGTCGTGACTCGTGAACGATGGACCAATGGGCATAAGATGATTAGCGACTAGAGACGAAACGAAGGGTGAAACACAGTGGACACAGTCAATTAAAGGGGAAAACGTGAGATCATAGATGGGTATATTTGTAGATGCCATCATCGGTTGCCACACCTTCGCTTTCACTCTCGGAGCTGAAGGACTCTGTCTTGATGGCACGTAGAGCCCGGAATGGGCTCTCAGAAGGGGATCCAGGGAGAATACTGAAGTTGATGCTGGTGCCGGCTCCAAGACCGGTCGTTCCTTCCTCATAGAGTCTTCGCGCAGCCTCGTAGTCGAGTTTCTCCTGCTCAGCTTGAGCAAGGAATGGCTGTAAGGGTATTAGATGTTTAAAATGATGAAATGGTGTTCGGCCAACCTTGCGCTCGTCGTCGGTCATCGACCGCCACTTTGCAGCCGCTAGAACGCTCTGCTTGGTAGTCTCTTGTTCGTCGCCGAAGATCTCATTTACTAGCACGGGATCGGATCGAATGCGCTGTAAGAACATAAAGTACGCGCTCAGAGGCTTCTTGGGCGCATTGGGATCCTTGAGATTGCTCTTCCGAGACAGACCCGCCTTTCGTTGAGCTGTCCGGAACATGTTCTCGCGCTTGATGTCTTCGGGCGTCAAACTCCGCATGTACGCAGTATTCTCGCGTTCGCGTGCCTGCTTGAGGATAAGGGAACGTTGCTTGTAGGGCTAATCACGGATAATCAGATCTGCGGAATTCCCAAGAAGCACAGGGCACGGGACATACCTCTTTCTCTTCTGGAGTCAGGTTTGCGTACTCCTGACCGGCTTCCTTGGCAGCCTGTGCAACGTTAAGTTTCCTTGTACTTGTTGCCTGGTGGCGTTGGATCCAATCTGTGAAGTAAAGCTGCCAAGCAGATGGGGCTAATTTCGGCTGTTTCAGGGCAGATTTGAGAGGGGCTTAATCGGAGATAATGAAACATAGCAGTAAGCATGACGACAGTCACAGAAGGAGCGGATATGATTAAATGTACACGTACGAGATTCAGGTGATTTCGAGTCTTTGGGGGACTCCTCAGATGGCAGTTTCTTCTTTCGTCGCACGGTGGCATCACGATCATCGTTAACGGAGACTGACTCTGCACGACGGCTGTACGCCCGTGTCACAATAGGCACGTTGTGAGATGGAGCGCTCGACGATTGGAACATCAGTCCCAGAGGATTGGAATCTCGTCTTGGGTGGAAACGTTGACCCTTGGCTGTGTAAGGATTCTCAGATAGGGGCGAAACCGAGGGTCGGCTGGAAGACGTGTGATGAGATGTATCCCACAGCCGCGATGCCCACGCGGGTGGTCTCAGCGACGTATCAGCGGGGGATATCGAAGCTACACGGAGGCCAGGTGAACTGAGGTAACCATCAGAAGCGTCGGTTGGTGATAGTGATCGAGGGAGAGGATGCAGGGCCGCGATTTCAGACGGAGAGAAGGAGGCATTCTGAGGGAACGCATGACTGCCGTACGGGATGAAGGAAGGGGGAGATTGTGGGTCTGATTGTGCACCTCGGATGGGTATTGGTGACGAAGACGAAGGATCTAAGGCGGGAACTTGCGTTTCATGTAGCCACTGGGAAAGATGAGTGTCGTCGAGATCGAGCATGGCGTCATCGAAGCCGCCATATGCGTTAGAATCGTAGAAGGTGCTGCTGGGTGACGCGTCCGGGATGTCAAAGTCGGACGCACGGCGAGGTGAGACTGCGGTGTCTGAAAGCACAGGTGAGATGGGCTGGTTGTAAGCAAAGTCGCGAGAGGGATCCCAGGTGGGAGAGAGAAGGGACTGATCGTCGAGCTCGAGAGGACCGAAAATCATCTGATCGGTTTCTGAGGGAGAGATGAT
>JBBPRJ010000130.1:0-15601 GCA_038092975.1 Chalciporus piperatoides | reverse complement strand
CACCGTGCAACATTCCGACTCGGCGACGCAAGCCGACACTGCCCAAGCAGAAGGTACACTTGAAGCATTCAAACGAGCCTACAAGCCACTGCACTCCAACATGGCGACCCTCATGTACTTTTCTTGAGCGCTTGAGCTCGTACTATTCTGGCATCGCACTGAATGTCTGTTGTAACCGTTTTCATTGATTTGTACACACTTGATACAACTCTGTAATATATAAAGTTTTCTGACACGAAGGCTTCTGTCTGTTTACGAGGTATCTACAAGTACATGCCGTTTTCCGGCTCCTCGCTTTCTTGACCCTGAGCACTCGCTGCTGACGTATGGTCGCCAGGGGATGGATCATCCAGACTGTTTGAGCTGGAACCGATAGCATTCCGTTCAGCCCTGCTTTCACGAGAAACAGGAGGTGATGCCTGTGGCTCAGATGGATGCTCTGAGGTGACGGAATGGCCATGATGGGTCAAGGCTAGCTTGAGCATGAATATACGCTCGTCCTGCGATGCTCTGAGCGTCCTCAGCTCTGCGAGAAGAGGAAACGACACAGTGGTACGTGCATTACGATCTCGTTCTCTTTCGCGGCCTGACTAACTTCTAGATCTTCCTCCGATGAGGTAGGTTCTCGCAAATATTCTTGTAACTCTGTTTGTGTGCGCTTCAGGTGCTGCAGCGAATTTCTCAAACGAGCGATTTCTGTCAAAGTCGTCAGTGAACAGCGCTAGTATAACCGTCGAGACTCAAACCATCCCATGCGACTGCAGGGTCCAGAGCGATAGCCTGGCTGAGAGTGAACGGCTGAGGATACTTGGGATTGTACTCCATCGTGCTAGTCGACAAGTGACTTGATCAGGAGACAAGAGAGAAATGACTAAGCTCTAAGTAAATCAGGCTTTTCCGTCAGTAAGTTGAATAACTCACCCTTATGTCTCCTCCATTTCTTGTCCTCGTCGACAGCGACGTTCAGCAAGATCTCTTGCTCGCTGTCTCCCGTGTCACTTCGGTGATCACCAGACCGAGCGATGATCTCACGGTTGCTTCGGGTCGCCTCACACTAATCGATGATGTCTCTTCAGATGCTGACCAGATCATCACCCACCTCGATGATGGCGCTGAAAAGGCCATTGTTCCCCTTTCACTGGCAAAGAAACTAGTTGGCATCGTTCCTGCCGACCGTCTTTTGCTCCTCCTAGACGCCGCCGATGCTAGCGCTGTTCCTGATTCCATCCGCAATGCCGTGTCTGGGGTGCTCCTCAAAACGATCTCAACCGATGTTGATCTTATTCAGTCAATCTCCACCTTCTTTTCCGGTCTCTCCATCCATGTCTTGTTGGAAGATAAATCTACCCCATCGATCATCAGAAAACTCGTATCAATCGGTGCATCCCTCGTGATTCCTTCCTCCGAGCTGGACACCTCCATCACTCTCGCCGATGCCTTCCTTGCTCCAGTTATATCCGATAGATCCGATGGGTTATTCCCAACCGTCGTATCTTCATACACTCAGGCCGGCAAGTCCCTCGGTCTCGTATATTCCTCTCGCCAGTCCGTGGCCCAGTCTATCATGTCCGGGAAGGGTGTATACCACTCTCGCAAACACGGTCTTTGGGAGAAAGGAAAAACTTCCGGAGCTACGCAAGACGTCATCCGCATCCGCATTGACTGCGATTCCGATGCGCTTGAGTTCTCGGTCGTGCAGCATGGTTCAGGATTCTGCCATCTCCCCCAACCGTCATGCTTTGGTGGCATCGTCGGACTTTCTGCGCTTGAACGCACTCTAACGTCGCGTCTTGCTGATGCCCCCCAGGGTTCGTACACGCGCAGACTGTTCCAGGATCAAGAACTGCTTCGTGCTAAAATCAGAGAAGAGGCTGACGAGCTCTGCCACGCGGAGACCAAGGAAGAAATAGCATTCGAGGCTGCAGATCTGTTCTATTTCGCTCTGACGCGATGCGTCGCTGCTGGCGTGACTCTTCGGGACGTCGAAGAATCATTGAACAAGAAGGCTGCAAAGATCACTCGGCGGCCAGGGAAAGCAAAGCCTAAATTCCTGTCAAATGACAAGACCCAGGATGCGCCAAAGACTTCCTCGGGACTAAACTCTGCCACAGTGGATCCAAATGCGCACATCTCTATGCGCACTGTGGACCTAGCTTCTACTAGTCCGGAAGAACGCGCACAGCTCTTGAAGCGCCCAGTGTTGAAGTCTCATGAAATGATTGCCAAGGTCCAGCCCATCGTTGACGACGTGCGCAAGAGGGGTGACGCTGCTCTTCTCGAGTTGACTGCCAAGTTCGACAAGGCCCAACTTGACACTCCCATGCTCCTCCCCCCTTTCTATCCGCTCGATCTGTCAGCCCAACCATTAGACCCGGCCGTCAAGGACGCTATCGACGTCGCTTATCACAACGTGTACATGTTCCACGCCGCGCAGGTCCAGAATAGCCACCTTGTCGTAGAGACCATGCCTGGCGTGACCTGCTCACGGTTCGCGCGACCAATAGCCCGCGTCGGGTTATATGTGCCCGGGGGGACAGCAGTGTTGCCCTCCACTGCTCTTATGCTTGGGGTTCCGGCTCAAGTAGCAGCCTGTGAGCAGATTGTGCTCGCAACGCCGCCACGGGCCGACGGCAGCGTATCGCCCGAGGTGCTCTATGTCGCTCACTTGGTTGGCGCCCACGCGATCCTCAGGGCTGGTGGTGCCCAAGCGGTCTCTGCCCTAGCCTATGGTACCGAAACATGCCCCAAGGTTGACAAGATCTTTGGCCCTGGTAATCAATGGGTCACAGCGGCGAAGATGCTTGTTCAAAACGACACGGAGGCCCTGGTATCCATCGATATGCCAGCCGGACCGTCAGAAGTACTGGTAAGTCCTCTCGATATCTATAGAACGTGGTGCATATATGCGTGTGTTCGAGTCGCGTGCATGTGCACCGCGTTCGTTGTTCTTGTCAGAATAACGAACGCGGTTTTCTCCCCTTAGGTCATCGCAGACGAGTCGTGTAATCCCGCATTCGTTGCATCCGACCTCCTTTCGCAAGCCGAGCATGGTGTGGATTCGCAAGTCGTCTTGGTGACATCGTCGCTCTCGGACGAGAAGCTCGCGAAGATCGAGGAGGAGGTCGACAAACAAGCACGCGCTCTCCCGCGGGTGGACATCATGCGGGTGAGCGTGTCGCGGAGTCTTATCATTAAGACCCATGGACCGGAAGCAGCCATCGAATTCTCCAACGAGTACGCGCCAGAGCACCTCATATTGCACTTGAAGGATGCGCCCGTGTGGGTGGAACATGTCAAGAATGCAGGAAGTGTGTTCGTTGGACCATACTCTCCTGAAAGGTTATTCCCGTCCTGATGCGTGTGCATTGCGATGCTGAAACCAGGCTGATAGTTGTGGTGACTATGCTTCCGGAACAAACCACACGCTTCCTACGAATGGATTCGCCAGGCAGTTCAGCGGCGTAAATACCCAGTCGTTCCAGAAGCACATTACCTCGCAAGAGATCACTCTAGAAGGACTCCAGAAACTGGGCCCAATCGTTGCGACACTAGCCGACTGCGAAGGTCTACAGGCTCATGCAAATGCTGTCCGCGTACGGTTGGCGACGTTCTAGATGACAGATTAGAAGTAAAGTTTGTAGAAAACAATTCCCTTGACAAGCATCGGCCTCAATCAACACCCTAACTTGCATAAACTGCGTGAACATCATGGGTCCAGATTGCCCAAGAACAAACAAACCTAAGAAACATTAATATTGACATCTAATGAAGGGTGTCTATTGCCATGGGTCGCGATTGCTCGATGCAGGAAGAGCATAGAACAAGATGAAGCTACGAAATGGTAAACTAGTTGGTCCTGTAGAGTGCACGCTTAGCAACCTTGACAATCAGCGGTGCGTCGGGGAAGGAGAGATCCTCTAAAATTTTGGCATACTAAAGCAAGATACTTAGTTGATATTCAGTCATGTAGACGTGTCACTTTTAACTTACAGGGGTTGGCACGTCAGCACCAGTGACCCGCTCAACGGGTGCATCAAGATAGTCGAAGGCTTCGCTCTCGACTATCTGAGCGCAAATCTCGCTTCCGACACCGAAGGCGGGGAAACCACCCTCGGCGATGAGAAGGCTAGATAGATAATAAGAACGACCGCGTAACGCTAGCCAAGTCGAATCTCGCTCACCGATTCGTCTTTTTGACGGAAGCCTTGATGGTATCAATGTCGAGAGGACGAATACTGCGAAGGTTGATGACCTCAGCCTTGATGCCTTCCTTGGCAAGAATATCTGCAGCCTCCAAGCTGTGGGTGACCATCTTGCTGTGGGCGACGATAGTGACATCAGACCCTTCGCGCTCCACCTTGGCCTTGCCGATAGGGAGGATGAAGCTATCTGACATAGCCTCGGCCGACATAGGGAAGGTAATACCGTACATCATCTCGTTTTCCAGGAAGACAACGGGGTTGGGATCCCGAATAGCAGCCTGTATGCAGAACGGATGAGGACATGTGTGCGGCGCATATTTCGACACCCACCTTGAGAAGACCCTTGCAATCCTCGGCATTCCATGGGCTGACAACCTTGAGACCAGGGATTGAACCGTACCATGCGGCGTAGTCCTGCGAATGTTGTGCACCGACACCAGAAGCTGCACCGTTGGGACCGCGGAACACGACTGGACATGGCACGTTTCCACCTGACATGTAGTACGTTTTACCGGCGGAGTTAACGATGTGGTCAATGGCTTGCATTGCGAAGTTGAAGGTCATGAACTCGCAACTAGGACACCGAGTCAGAGAAGATAGGAACAGATAGATGGACAGCATACATCGGTCTGAGTCCGGCGAGTCCGGCACCGACAGCGAGACCAGCGAAGCCCATCTCAGTAATGGGTGTGTCGACAACACGTTTCTCTCCGAACTTGTCCAAGAGACCTTTCGTAACCTAGACGTTGAGAGAATAAGCTGGGCACACATGTAGTGGAGTCGAACAGTGTACCTTGTAAGCACCATTATACCGGGCGACTTCCTCACCCATGATGAAAACGGACTCGTCACGCAACATCTCTTCCTCCATGGCCATGTTAAGGGCATCTCGAACGGTCATCTATAGATGGAAAGAGTTTCAAATGCGGGGTCGAGCTCAATGTCGAATTTGCGTACCGAGTTCTCGGACTGGGTGGCATAACCGCGAGCAAGTGCAGCTCTCCGCACGGGTATTGAGGTGCGTTGACGAGCGTTGACGGCGATGCGGGAGAAAGCGGCGCGAACAGCAGCCATTTTGAATGGAAAAGATGAAGAAGAGGTGAACAGACAAACCTTGGACGGCGCGCGAGTTCAAATTTGGCTCACGGGCCAACTCGGGAAAATTCACCCTGGCGGTCCGCCATTTGTGTCATTCAACCAATGCGAAAACCAATCGTACTCATCACAGGCGCATCCAAGTCCTGTCATTCATTTTTTTTGCGTGGTACAACTGCTGACCGTATATCAGAGGTATCGGACTCGCCGTGGTCAAATCCCTCCTTGAAGAGTTCAACGCGAATGTCGTCGCTCTCTCGCGATCTGAGACACCTGAGCTGAACAAACTGATCAACGACTACCCTGCCACCTTGCTTGCCATCTCGTGTGATGTGTGAGTGCGCATGTAACCCCGTCAATGGCCGACGTGAACATCACACAGTACAGACGAAGCCGCCCAGGCACGCGCATTCGACACAGCGAAAGCTAGATTTGGCCCCATTCTTGATGGCCTGATCCTGAACGCCGGTACTCTCGATCCCCTTGGCCGTGTCAGCAGCCCTGCGGTATCACTAGATGCTTGGAAGCAACACTTCGATGTCAACTTCTTCTCGCTTGTCAGTGCACTCAAGGTCGCCCTCCCGAGCTTGCGCGCCAGTCCAAACAACGGGCGAGTGATATTTGTCAGCTCAGGCGCAGCTACAGGAAATATCCCTGGTTGGGCACCTTACAATGCTGGCAAAGCAGCGATGAACAGTCTGGCAAGGTGCCTCTGTTTCCCGATTCGGTCACCAGAATTCACTGACGGTGGCCATGATGATAGAACCTTAGCCAAAGAAGAGCCCTCCATCGTTTCATTAGCAATCGCTCCAGGAAAAGTCGATACAGCCGTACGTCCACGTCACGTTGTCCCCAAGCTCGCGCACTGATTTGTTTTGCAGATGCAGCAAGTTCTTAGGGAGACCGGCGCCCCTCATATGGAAAAGTCCGATCACAAGGTATTCCTCGACGCTCACGAGGAGGGTACATTGGTTAAGCCATACAACGTTGGTTATGTGATTGCCAATCTCTCACTCCAAGCACCTCTCACCCTTAGCGGCGAGTTCGTACGGTACAATGACGAGCACTGTAAAGAATTTGCAAGGAAATGAATTGAACTCAATTGACTTTTCGTCGAACTCACGCTTCTCTTCTTCCCTTTCCACCGGAGCCGAACGAAAGAATCGAAGTCGTGAAAAAGCTCCGAGTAAATCATCGAAGAAGCCATTCCGCAAGAATGCCCCATGGCCCATCTCACCTCCATTTCATGACCAGCAGCAACCATTAGCATTGCACGGATGGTACAGCGGCAGGTGAGTGACGACGCCAAGTTCATATTTCTCACATTTTCATCACAAGCCACAAAGATCATAGACGTACATCAGCACTTTTTCCTTGATGCCAGAAAAAAGGAGAAACTGAACTTGGAAGTGGGGTGGACCACACCACCAGAAAACCTTCCCTGGCGACCATCATCGGCCATGGCAGCCATGGACGCTATGGGCATACAAACCGCAATCCTTTCGCCGCCTCCCGTTGCCACTTTGAACAAATCTGAAGTTCGAGCCATGAATATCCACATAGCGCAGATTTGCGCCACACACCCGGCAAGGTTTGGTTTCTTCGCTGGACTTCCAAGCTTGTGCGACGTACAAGGTTCAGATTCCCCGGAGCAATCACACTAAACGCCATCTCCTGACACGAACTTTCCATAGGTGCCATCTGTGAAATCGCTTTCGCTACGGATCATCTTGGTGTCGATGGGTTTGCCCTCATTTCCTCGTACGGAATAGGAAATTCGGCCAGTCAGTGGGAATCCTCCCTTTTGTCTTATCCATCCTCGGGACTTACGTTCCAATCAGAGTATATAGCGGACGATCTATTTGATCCTGTCTGGGAAGAACTTGACAGGAGGCACGCAGTTGTCTTCCTTCACGGTGCCCAAACCCCCTCATCAACACCCTATCCTCACCCCTTCCTAGGGCTTCCGATCAGCGAAGTAAGTCACATCCCTGTCGATCGATTCCCACACCCAAGACCAGGCCTGAACCTTCGAACAAGGTTCCGAACGAAACGTACAAAGCCGCCGCTCACCTGGTCGTCACCGGCAAGAAACGCCGATTTCCCAACATCAAGATCATTCTAGCACATCTCGGTGGGAGCACGCCGTTCCTGGCACCGCGTGTGGCTGCCTTGTCGCACCACATGGGATGCCCCCTCACGCCTGAAGAGATTCTTCAGGATTTCAAAAGTTTCTACTACGAGACTGCGCTTAGTTCGCATCCGGCGACGCTTGCTGCGATAGAGGCTTTTGTGCCAATCGATCATATTCTCTTTGGGACAGACTACCCCGGTAGGTCCTCGTCCGTGATCCTGGAGATCTACTCGTGGCTAAATTATGAACATAAGCGGTCGCTACGAAGACCTCCGAATGGTATACCAAGCACCTAGAGGACTATTACGTCCAGGACCCACTCAAGTTGGACCGTATCCTGCGGAACAATGCGCTCTCGATCTTTCCAAGGGTCCGAAGAGAGCAGAACAGGGTTACCGCCGCAGTTTCGCCTCCAGCAAAGGACGGCACACGGCCGGTGCCGGTATTTGGCCCAGCTCACAACACACAATAGTTCGAAAAAATAGGCATGCAGTGTAGGCGAGTACAGATGGTAGGATATGGATGAAAAATAAAACGAGATGCTCTATTCATATATATTACGACTAGGGTGCTGGTAGATGAGTCTGTCTATACACCGAGTCTAGAATGCCATGAGCCGACGTCGATCGATATTTTCTGGTTCAACGCTCACCTTCGCTTAGTATGCTCGTAGACAAGATAAGAGATCGAGACTGAAGGCACGACCTGCGAGAGGGTCGATGAGCATCAAGTTTCCCAACAAAACGCAGTACGAACCTTGGCCAACGTCGGGAATAATCCACGGTAAAAACCTCTCCAACCGTCACGCTGATATGTTTTCTGGACCACATCCCAAACACCTGTATACCGTTGTGGATGGCCTGAGGAGCCTGAAGCTTGCAGTCGCGTGCGGACCAGGTTCAGAGGGTAGACGCTGGTCGCTCCGACGCTCCCTGAGACGCTCCCGAAGGCAAGAAGAGCAAGGATGCCGGGTTCCTCGAGTCCGGTGGAACGTAGATATGCTAGTTTAAGGGCTTCGAATGTGCTCATGTCGATAGCAGAATATCTACAAGGACAGGAAACGTGAGCGAGATGACCCCGGTTTCGTGTGGATGACATACGGAAAGACACCAACAAGACCGATCTGCAGTGAGTTTAAGTAACGGCGCAAAAAGGAAAAGGTAGGAAACTAACAGATAGTCCACGATAAAATGCTCTAAATTGCCCAAGTTGCCAGACATGGCGCACCGCTGCGGATAAACTTCGTTTTTGGTCGGTTGCGCTCATCATTTGCGTCTGTCAAGCACTCAATGACGAGACAGGCTGAGAGGGAAGTAAATTGCTGACCTTCAATGTTTCGATTGGGTATATACCTAGACCATTATGAGCATGAGTGCAACAGAACAGTTCAGAACTTACTCAATTGACTGGATATTCCACCTATCCCACCTGACAAAAAGCGACTACTACCACTAATATCTCGGGGGTCCTCCACATGATCCCAATATTTGGCAAATGTCTGTTTCTGTTCCCGAATACTGAGTACAACACGTTGGACATGGGAATACGGAGAGGACGAACAGCTGTCTCGTACGCCATGAATTTTATGGCAGACTCTGGGAATATCTTCAATACAGAGAGTCCGTTTCCCGTCCAAAAGGCCAAAACACCGCCCTCAGCATATATGCGAGTCACAGCACCACCTATAGCTTTCAAGCCGCCGACGCTTGGTTTGGGGCCCAAGGACGGCCCCCCCATTTCAGGAGGACGAGTTATCAAGAAAACCTTGAGACGATCGAATGGGGCAGTACACGTTCTGGAGACTATAGATAAAACAATCGTCAGGGGGAACAGGGGTAAATGGTCAACTAGCCTCACCTGCACCAGCGACACCGCCTGCGAGGAGGAACTTGATCGCAGTATGGCCCTGTAACCAGTCATGGTGTTCCTCTGGTTCCTCCTCGAAGTCGCTATCGTGGTCACCGGGGGGTATTGATAGTGGTGCGGGTGTCTGTAACGACGCCATCGGCAACCCTTTGTCTTCCGCACTCAAGCTGACATCACCTTCCATACATCAAAGAAATTCATGCCTATCGCTCAAAGAAAAAAGTGGCAGGGTAGCAGACCTTCCATCGTAACCCTCGCCGGACCCCTCCCGTCCTCTCCCATGAGTCTTTGCACCTCGTAATACCGGTATATCTCGGAAGTCGAAACCTCCCGAGAGAGAAGTAACAGGAAATCTCGAAATTGCCGAAAGTTGATATGGTGGGAATGGGGTGATAGAGTGAGAAACGTCATAAAATTTGCTAGGGCAGATGCTGAGAGGGTGATCCCTGAGAGACGGTAAGTGTATTGAATACCGGTATAACATGTGGCTTTGGGACGATGACCTACCAGCCTTCCTCAAAGCGTTTTGTAGGTCCTCGGCATCCAAGCGACCGTCTCTGTCCAGGTCGAACTCGTTGTGAAAGATGCTCCATAACTCTATCAAACAAAGCATTTAATAAAGGGGAGAGTGAATAGAGATACACCCTAGGCCCATTACTCACCAGCCTCCTTCGCTTCCGCATACTCGCGAAACTCCGGCCACGCTATGTGGGCAGGCTGGCTAGAGAGATGACCACCACACCGCCTCAAAAGCTCGTCTTCATAGACCCTCCTCATGTTCTCGGCGATTTCTGGCGTTAGTGACTCGCCGAACGGGTTTCCGAGCGTGGCCGCGGTTTCCGAGCTCTGGAAGCTTGAATTGGGTAGGCGCTGCCATAAATCGTGGAGTATCCGTTCCCGGTTTTCTTTTCCCTCTTGCTCGCGGAATTCAAGAAGGCTGCGGGGGATGGGATGATAAGGTAGAGGGTCGGACCTGAGTCGTGGAATGAAAGGGCGATTCCGAACACCTGAAAAACATCCTTCGTAGATGTCACGTCCGTTCGGTTGAGAACGTGAAGAACCCACAACCTCCGACATGGAATGAAAGATTGAACCTGCGATGCCAATGCCAGATTGTGGATCGCAGCTTGAGGTGTAGGGTGATGTATCAAAAGGGCATCGTTGTTGGGATGCCAGGTAGTGCCCCTTCAACGAGGTATGTTTGCTACTGCTTACTTTGACGAGTATTGTTTACTTCCTCACATGGCAAATCAATTGTGTCCATGCACCATAGTTTAGGTAAATAAATACACGTCCTGTCCCTCTACATTACACCAAGAGACATTGATCATTACCACCCGACTATATAAAATGTGCGATGGTCTAATTACAGTATTACGTTGATACAATCCGGCTTCAGAGTCCCATGATAGAAGGAGAACAAGCGATACGAGTAACATGCGTCACCGACACCAGAATGCAGATACGACCAGCGATCTGACTCGTTGTAGTCCTTGCGCCAGGGTTCGACGGAGCGATCTACGCTTTGAATTGGGCGGAAGAATTTGTGGACGAGAGTCCACCTTTTTCCGGGCATGTTCCAGAGACACCTCCTTGCTCAAAGGCTCAGCCTTGTGTGTCGTCCCGTAACCAGTACGAGGAAGATTATCCGCCGGCGGCCATTTCTCAGAGTTGAATATAGATGGCGGTCGCGTATGCGCAGGAGTGCTACTGGACGCCAACGTAGAAGCATAGTCATGTGATGGCGTCTTGACATGATAAGTTACGAGCGGAAGTTCATGCACATGTGTCGATTGCGATGACGGAGGGGTAGGGAGCTTGCGTGGACCAAAGAAAGGTCGGGCAGGCTCGGGTCTCACCAATACCATTGGTCTCACTTCGCGGGTTTCGAGGACTGTGATATCTTGCACCGGAATTTCGGGCAAGGGCCGAGAAGGACGTGGGGGCGTCGGCAATGGCGGGGCTGGTAGAGGCGGTGAGGGTAGAGGAGGAGGTGGCAGAGGTGGCGAAGGCAGAGGTGGCGCAGGTAATGGCGGAGACTGACGTGCCTACGATCGATAATCAACAACTAAAATCGGGAAAAGATAGAAAGCATACTCTATGTGTCATGGCTACAGGAGAATCGCCTTCTGAGGCCGATTCGGCTGATCTCGATCCCCGACGAGGTAGAGGTGGTGTTGGCGGACGATACTCCTACCGAACATTTAGTCCCACTCCCTCATGAACATTTGATTAACAGTTTGCTCACTCACCGTTTGCGGCTTTCGTTTCCCTCCGGGTCGCATCCAAGGTGTTGGCGAGTGTGGCCGAGATAATAGATCGCCATCGAAACTCTCCGAAGGAGAAGGCGGTGTGAACGTGTAGCTTCTCGAAGTCTCAAACTCCTAAAACTATGTGAGCATCATTACATCGATAACCTCGCTGAGCATCGTTGCCCACCGTGCTGGCTGGCGACTGCCGCAAAGGCTCTGCTTCGCCATCATGGTCAGTTGAAGGACCTTCATGCGTCGAGAAATCAACCACTGTATTAATGGTGGGCAAAGTTTCCCGCCGTTCTCGTCCTACCACCCTGTCGATCATGTCCTTCCAATCATCTGGAAGCTTGAAAGTGCAGCGTCTAGTTTGTTTCTTCAGAAAGTAGCGTAAGTACTTACCGGCGGTCTGTCAGTCTGTGTGGGGGAGTATGATGAGACTGAAGAGAGTGAGATCTGTCTGAAAGGCGCCCCTGGGGACGACGGAGGCGAAGGAGGTGGCGATGGGATGAACTTTGGAACGGGTTTCCTGTGGCTCATGGAGCGCACAGGCTCCGCCGCTTGAGACATGGCTGGTAAAGCCAGCGGAGGTTTTCACAAAGTACCAGACAGGATTGAGGGTTGAACAGCGAAGCCGCTAGAGTAGGGCGGGACGACTGTCGGTAGAAGCGCAGCTGGGTGGAAAGAAATGAGAAGACGAATTATTATAGCGAGTAATGAATGGAAAAGACATGTAACCTCATATAGGGAAGGGGGGGCATGCTTCAAGCTGTACGCAGGCGGTAGTCATTGAGGGAACCTTGCCTTTACTCAACAGCCACGTTGAGAGCAGGATGCTCATGAAGGGGACAGCACGACTCACCTCATGTTTTCCATAATTGTGCAATGCTTGCGAACAGCCGCGAGGTGGTCCATGATCACGACAAATACGCTCTTGGAACCATAGAGAGTGCATCCCTCCCGACTACGTCACAACCATGGCAACCTGCATAGATCAAACGCGACTCCAAGTCGAGAGCTGGATCGTTAGGTTTCTGATAGGCGAACACTGAACCGAAGATCCCAGTCCCTGATCAACGCCAATACAATCCAGTTAATCCGTGGAGACCCGGTCGAAGCTGAGCACTGAGCATCGCCCTCGGAAACATCCAGTATGGTTCCAGATATGGTATGTTCTGTAGAACGAAACTCGTCGAATCTCGAGACCACGCGGTATCAATAAGAGATTCACTCCCAACCACATTATCCACGCTACTTGCCAATCATGGCGATGTCGAGGCCAAGATTCACAGCCCTGGGACCTCGACTGGCCTATTCATTGTGAAGAGTAGACTCGAATACATTTCTCAGAATGGAAGTATGCATGGAACTTTGCATTATCGCAAAAAAGTATATGTGCGTGTACAGATCATTAGTTGGCGTAAGGTTTGAGATCAAGACCAAAACGGTGTGTCAGGCACGATACGTTGCTGGGTAATCATGATAATAGGGGTATAAATTCGTCGTGAGTGTGGAGGGCATCAGGTGCTGGATGCATGAGAACATCGTACGTGGAATTACGAGAAAGGGAGTAGCTTGAACCGTGTGGATGATAGATGAGCCAAGGTACCCAGGGGAGGGAAAATCAGAACATCGTTGTTAAGGCGACAAGGCCTTTTCTTGGACAAGTTCATCAAGCCGTTTCATGTTCTCTTGATGCGACAATGACTGCGTGCGTATTTTCGTCTTCAAGTCGCGAACCCAACGAGATAAACGTTCGTTTCCGACTGGCCTCCGCTTGTCCGATGGGGATGCAGGAGACTTTGCAATCAAGGCGCGAAGGCGATCACGCCCCAGAATCGGTGCCAGGGACAAGAAAGATAGGAACACGAGTTTCATGATGATATCTGGGGAAGCAAGCAGCGAGGAGACTGTCTGGTGACCTGGAGAGGGGGCCGACGCCACCGTCTGGAGAATGTCACCGATCTAACCAAGTGTCAAAGCACGGTTCGCGCAGTAAGACGGAGCCTACACACCTGGCACGTGACCGCGGTCCAAGGTAGACCACCAATGAACGCGCCCAAGAAACAGTCGGACAATGGGACACCGCAGACGCCACATGCAATGTTAATTCCCGACCATGGTACGACACCAATGAGGCGTAGAATTGACAAGCGGACCCATGCTGGGGATCTCGACGCCGACCCGGTGGCCAAGTCGGTTTCTCCTTCTATAGCATTTCGCGTCATGTCCAACGCACGCGGAAACATACGGCTGAGAGCGGGTGCCAGAGGCGCACTCAAAATGGTGGCGGTGACTGATCCGATAGTCGTCAATAGTGATAACAATAGTGTGGCCAACAGGGGGTGAAACAGAGCGCCGGCCAATACATTCTACGAAAGATGATGAGTCACAAGACACGACGCGAAACGAAACCTTACCCAAATTACGCTCCCGGGGATTGACCAAGCATGTTTCCAGGCCGCTGTGATGGAAAGGACACCAATGACATGTGCGAAAGGGCCGGGACCCAACTGAGAGTACTTTTGAAGTTCGCGGCCGAGTTCAGCAAGCTCAGCTAGCGTTCGCGGCCATGCAACAGAGATAGGAAGTGAGTACAGTGACAGCAACACGAGGGAGGTTGAGAGAGGAAAGAGAAGCATGACTAAAAGTATCGGAGCACGCGCCTAAAGAAGAGGAGGTCAGAGGGAGTGAGTGCGGCCATTTCAAAGGGGGAAGACTGACGGTTGAGTGCAATGACCGCCAGCGGAGAGAGGATATTTCCTTCTCATTGAGAACGTCAGAAAATGATGTCTGTTGTGAAGATGCGGAAAGTGGGAGGACCAGGTCAACCTCGCTTGTTGAATGAGGGGACGAGGGAGCCGACCAGTCAAGAGAGTGTTGCCTCGGCACGTGAAGCAGTTCCAAACACCTTGCAGATACCACAGAGAACATGGAAGGTGGAGAGGTCGTTGTCACTGGGGGAGTTGCAGTGGGTTGTGAGACGAACTCGGGAGTGTGTTCTGTGTGTTGGGTTGGGAGGACAAGGGAGGAAGAACGCCTCCTTCCAAGTGTGTTGATGGACAATGGAGGTCGTACACAGGTTGATGACGCACGACTTCGATTAGGAGGGGGTACGACCAGAGACATGACGAGGAGAAACAAGAGAAAGGGTATATATGGAAATGAACAGAAATCAAAGTGGAAAAATCAGAAACTACGTAATGCTCTCTTCGCAGGCCGGTCGGCACAGCCAGCGACAGCCCATGATGACACATCTCTCTTCAAACACCGACCCCTTTGCTGACGATGGCCAAGAAACATGAATTCGATGACTCAGCCGGGCCGCTAATCTGACAAACGCTACCTCCTAGAGTCCTAGTACTCGCACGGAATGGATGATCCATATCGCTTTACAAAAACATTGCATGGGCAGCTCGCCAAAATAGTCATAGAATCCAGTGCCTCTCAGTGTGCCCTCCGGCTCTCCTGGATGATCCCACTGAGCTCCTCCAACTTGCGCTTGGAGCGCAAAAGTGTACCAAGCTAACATCACCCGTCAGTCAATCCATGATACGCAAGGATTTAAATCGAGCGGGAACTTACTCTCTTCTTGGTCAACTTGCGTGCTTTTTTGTCCTATGAAAGATATTTCAGGACTTGAGTAAACATCAGAGATAACGATACCATACCTTGGAGTTTCTCAGCAACTCCATCACCCGTCGCTCGTATGGGGAGAACCCTGCGACCTCGCGCACAACAGAGCGCACAAACTTGTTTTTGGTGGATTGGATGCCTTTCCGGTGACTAGGGCGGGAGGTCTTGGGGATGGCCGTGGTAGGGCGACCCTTGTTAAGGCCGGAACGAAGGTCTACAAGATATCAGTATTCATTCCGCGTACTTCCAGGCAAACGCACTGCTTCGGGCCATTATCTTGACGGTCTTGAGGATGCGGTTTCGACGAGTGTCACAACCTGCTCAAAGGGACCACCGTGAGTATCGTGGCTGTGTCATGTGGCTTGCACCTATACAGTTTTCTTTCACGCTCCATACATGGAAATACCCCTGACGAC
>JBBPRJ010000129.1:0-15666 GCA_038092975.1 Chalciporus piperatoides | reverse complement strand
CGGATTGGGGTTCACTGTAGAGTCTACATATCTACCTCATTATTTATCTTCGTGTTCCATCTAATTCTTTCCGCGAAAAAAACATCGCTGACCACCATCTGCTCATAGGATATATTGGTGAATTCGAGATCGTCGATGACCACCGTTCTGGCAAGATTGTCATTCAGCTGAATGGCCGCCTCAACAAGACGGGTGTGATCTCGCCCCGTTACAACATCCAGGTCAACCAGATTGAGACCTGGGTTAACTTGCTGCTCCCTGCTCGTGGGTTCGGCTACATCATCCTCGTGCGTGCATGTTCCGTTCTCGTTCTATAGCGTTGTTCTGATGATATCACAACGTGCAGACGACATCGTCCGGAATTCTGGACCACGAGGAGGCTCGTCGCAAAAACGTTGGTGGCAAGATCCTTGGATATGTTTACTAGATCATCGTGTACCGCCACGTGTATGTATGCTATGTAGCCCCAAAAGACCACCACGCCTGCCATGCGCTCTATGCATGTTTCATGAGCCCACGACGACAAAGTCTGATAGCACCTGACAGTCCTAATCGTCCAGACGTCCAAGTTTCAACCAATTTAAAGTTTGAGCACTTTCGCTGTCCTTTACGTTTTCAGTCTTGACAGAGTCACAGCCACTTGCCGAGGAGGCGAGCACTTGCCACTCTTGGTATCGTCTTGCAACTAGCACCGTTGGCGGTCTACTTCGCTTTCGTCCCACTCGCTCGCGATGACACTCCCCGCCAACGACGCCTTCTCGCTCGGACTCGCTCACGACCAGCCACGGCGATCATCCTCACGAACTCGAACGCCCTCCATTCCTCGCCGTTCCTCTTCTCCTAAAATTTCAATCTCGGCCACACCCACACCACCATTCTCTCCTCCTCTCCCCGGCGGTATGGCTGCAAAGAGAGCCCATAAACGTAAACAATCAAGACAGGGCTCACAGCACAGGATCCTTCACAGTGGCGGAGAGTCCACGATCGAAGAACTCGTTGAAGAGGTCTACACCCGTTCGGCCACGCGGGCACATAAACCCGACCATCCTTCGCCCACCAAACACACTCGCAATGGCTCTGCTCTAAACGGGACAGCGGTCGAAAAGAAGCCGAATGGTGTAAAGAAACCGATAGATTGGGAGATTCCACGCAAGACATTGCATTCGTCAATAGGTGCGTATGCTCGCGTGACCCCCAATGCCTCATACACGCTGTGTTGACGAGGTGGAATTGGGATAGGGTTTTTCACGCTATACCTCTACGCCTCCAATGGCGACCCACAGCTTGTTGTCATCGCGCTCAGCTCTGCTCTGGCTGTGCTGATACCCATAGACATCCTCCGTCTACGTTACCCTTCGTTCGAACGCGCATTCGAGAAATGTGTCGGTGTTTTCATGCGAGATAGTGAAAAGGTGGGTCCCACTTGTCTGATAACATTGGCCGATCCTTCACCTAGCAGTGACGGCAGAAATCATCAAACGGCGTTATCTGGTACATTATGGGCGTCGATGCTGTCCTATATGCATTACCCCTCGATATAGCAGTTGTATCTGTTCTCGTGTACGTTCCCTTCCTATCTGATTGTGCACGCGTTGTGGATTGAGGTGTTTTGTGGCTAGTCTCTCCTGGGCTGATACCGCAGCTTCCACCTTTGGTCGACTTTGGGGTTCGCTTACTCCTCCCCTGCCACGGCGCCTCTTTGGGATCATCCCCTTCGCCCAACGCAAGAGTCTCGCAGGGTTCATTGCGGCATCGTTAACAGGTGCTGCAGTAGCTATGGGATTCTGGACGTTACTCGCACCCGTCCGACCAAGCGGGCTCACGTGGACGTGGCAAGACGGCGTATCACAAGCATTCCTCAACGGGAGTGGGGGCGGTTCGAGTTTGCCAACGACCACGACTGCGTTTGCAGGGTGGATCGGCATGGCCACAATTGGCGTCGTAGCCGGATTGGTGACCGGCATTGCCGAGGCACTCGGTAAGTCTTTGTTCACTGCATATATGCGCGCTGGGAACAAACACCGACCGTCTGGCATGATTCTTGGTGCAAATTCAGATCTCGGTTCCGTGGACGATAATCTGAGTTTACCGATCATCACTGGCGGGTGTCTATGGGGCCTATTCAAGGTAATCGGATGGCTCGGCGGAGTCCTGGCATAGGCCACTTCAACTTTATCTCGCCCCCTTCCCCACCCTCGCGAGAGGCGCTCGACCGGGGTGTCGAGTCCCTCCACCGCTCCCCGAGATATAATGGCATGATCGACAATTGATGACACGCTGACGACTCGGACTTGGATTTGAACACCATCACATATACTGCGCTACGACGAGCCTGGCACTGAGTGTCTCTCCCACTCTATCTCAATGTCTCGCTCACTGTTAGTTCTGAATACGATACGAAACACCTTAGTTGCTGCATCACTTCCTTGCTATCATCTATCTCCCATCTTCCACCTCCTATGTTCATCTTTTTTCCCGTTCACATTCCCATTCTGTCCACAACCTATGCGTTTCCCCTGTTGTTTTCCCGCTCCCCCACTTTTTGATCGTCACGTCGAGACGGTCGTCAGCTTTGGCGAGGGACGTTAGGCTCCTCGTGCCATTTATGCTGGCTTCGTCTTCGCTAGAGGTACCATACTTGAACTTGATCGTTCACCTTTTTCTTTCTTTCTTTTGTTTCACGCGTTCGTTTTTAGTTGCTGAATTCATACCATGATGAACTTTGGAGGTGTTCTGATAGGGGGGTAGCGAACCTGACTGACGGTGATGTTGCTTTCGCTTTCTGCGGTGACAATCATCTTGGTGAGTTGGTCTTCGGGGTGCTAGGTATTAGGGCGTATGATGGGTTGCCTTCGGACTGCAAGGGCATGAATCATCCAAGTGGTAGGACAGATACGAGTCTTCGGGAGTAATTTCGTCGTGATTCAGAAACGACAGAAGTGGATGAAGATGTGACATTTGGATATCGGGGCGGAACGTGCCAAAGCCAAGCCTTTCCTGTAGAGAAGGGATGATGGTAGGGAGTCCCAGGAGCGTTCCCATTCAACCTCCATTTCCCAAGACGACGCCGTATAGCAGGAAAAAGGTCTCGGTACGAAGGCACACAATGAGTGCTAGATGACCACGGAATAATGTGAGCCGACGTATATTCTCGGACTCGTGATGGTCAGACCTGGGGATCTTGGTTATTGATCGATGTAACCGTTTACTCACTTGCCTACGAGACCGACGTGGTGTGTAGGTACTGCACTGTGGACCCCGGCGATGTTGACGTCACTGTTCGCGGTGTGCGGCCACCGCTGCAACAAATGAAGCAATCAGCACTATAGTCATGATGAATAGACCCACAAAAGAACACACCTCAGTGATCGTTATGATGCTGAATCCATCATATTACCTCGGCTGACAAACGATCCGCCAGAGGAGCCGCCGTTGGAGTGCACCATGTGTGGTGCAGCTACCCACTGAAACAGGGAAGATGAGTTCTATTCGAATTTCTGTCAAACTGACGGAGATGAGGGGAGTGGTGAAGTCTAAAAAATGACATCTAGCGAGGAGACAGGTGGTTGTGTAGTTGCATGGTCCGAGGTATGTAAGTCGGAATATTGGCGGACGTACTGTTTGTCAGAGACCAAAGAAAAACGATGGGAGAGCTACTCCTTTGATGGCCTGCTCGCGTCATGCCCGTCAAAACCAATACGTCCTTGATGCTGAGCGGCGAGGTATATCGAGCACGTTATCCACAACGATTAAATACTGGAGAGATCAACCAGCCAGAGAACTAATGATGTGTTGACTTCTTCCCATCCACGAACATGTTCCTCGTCGCGCTCGGCAGCCGGATCTCCATTCCGTCCATGTCTTTTGTTACGTGTACTTGACAGCCAAGCCGACTGGTGTCCGTGAGCCCGAATGCAAGGTCGAGCATGTCGTTTTCATCGTCGGAAGGTTCTGGGAGAAGTTCATATTGCTCCGGTGTGAGGATGACATGGCAGGTTGAGCACGCGATAGAACCTTCGCATGCACCTGATGAAGAAACGAGATCGGTGAAAGCAGATCGGATGGAACGTGTCATAACGAGACAATAAGGCATGTAGTATGAAGGACGCACCTTCTAGGTCGATATCCCATTCGTGTGCGAGGGAGAGGATGTCGTCGCCTTCGTTGGCTTCGACGGTTTTAATGAGATTACCCTTGTGGTCTTTGAAATGGAGGTTGATACTACGATGGAGTCAGACAATTGGCCACTAAGATGCAAGACGAACGAACCCAGTCCCGGGAGTAGGACGCGTTATGCTCCCATGGCGTTGCACTGAAACGAAAGACGATGAAACACAACATTCGCGCGGTGAGTAAGCCAGCATGCATACCGCTAGATTCGTGTAACCAGCGACTCGCGCCAAGGATACTCCGCGACCGATGTGGTTGTGATACAGACCGCAGCTGATGGAGTGCACGTCTCGACCAGATGTACGAGCTTTCACCCCAGCTCCGGCCCCGAAGAACGGGTATGGCAGAGGGTAAGCGCAGACTCAGTGCTGAGTTTGCAATGCGCGCGAGTTCATGTGGAATGCGAGTGGAGGCGGACATGGTCTTGATGGCCTGCAAAGAGTATCGGTCTAAGTCGTTGCTCTCGTCGATGAGAATAACGTCGAGAAAGACTTGCCTCAGTCGGAATTCGTCGGCGGTAAACGCCACGTGACTTTCGGCCTTACCAAGTTAGTGACGCTCTCCCGACTTGGACTGGTGCCACTACCTGGTTTAACTTCGTGTTCAACAACGGGCCGTGGTCGTGGGTGTCCGCTATGTTTTCATCACTCAAGGACCTCCCGGTAAAGCCTTGTCAATTCGTGAGTTCATTCAGTTCATTTCGTCTGGCTCAATTCGCTGCTCTATTGCTGACAACTCTCCCAGGATTCAGACTGGGCAACGAACGGTCTTACTGCCTTTTTGATCGTTGGACTCGTCGTCTCCTACCTTCCCCAGGTTAGTTTCAGACTTCCTGTTCCGCTCCCATTGTGTCTATCTCACATCAATGCTCCGATCCCCATTCACTTCTCTGCAGCACCTTCGAATCATTAGGTCCGGCACGTCCGTTGGATTTAGCCCATGGTTCCTGCTTCTCGGGAGCACGTCCTCAGCAGCAGCGATGCTGAACATGTGAGTGACGCGACATCGAACTTGCTTCATTTCCTTTGAATTAATTTACTCATCGGCGTCGGCGTCTTTGAATAGCATCACGCTTCAGTGGCCCGTAATACGTTGTTGCAACGAAGTTGTACGTTACTCGTGCTTTTGACTAGAGAATTCTGACCAAATCAACTACGATTCTAGAGCGTCGGGAAATGCGTGGAGCTCTCTGCTGGCATAGTCCAAGTTGGGCTTCAATGGTTATTGTTCACCCTGATGTACGTGGCCACGCAGTTCCGTGACTTTTCATTGAGTGCATTCCTTTAGTCTGGTGCTATACATGCTGTACTACCCTCCAGACCTTAAGTATATCCAGCTTGAGATCGACACCCACGACTCACGCCCTATACACCATGTGCGGACTAAACTAAAAAGCTCGGACTGGCGACTTGCCGTTATTGTTTCGTGGATAGTTTTCATCCATCTGTAAGTTTTTTTCCTGTCCATTATGCCACCGCCATTCATATGATCTTGCCAGCTTCGCCATCATATTCACTACCTTTGTCCTCCTTCTAAATTCCCCACCCTCACCAGATCCTACCATCCCTCGCTCCCCTCAAGTTATACTTTGGGCGACTTTCTTGGGTGTCACCTCAAGTTTCCTCGCGGGCGTGCAATACCTGCCTCAGATCATCCGAACATACAAACTTAAACTTGTTGGTGCATTGAGCATCCCGATGATGATCATGCAGAGTCCCGGTGGGGTCATCATGGCTATATCAATTGCCAAGCGGCCGGGCACTGACTGGACGAGTACGTTCCATTCCCTATCTGATTTCAATATTGGAGGATGCGATGGTGTATCTGACGTTGTCGTCGTTCAGGTTGGGGCATGTTCGCCGTGTCTGCGGTCATGCAAGCTGTACTACTCTTTATGTGTGTCGTTTGGAAAATCCGGCAGCGCAAACACGGAGTCGACGATTTCGGAAGACCACTTGGAGAAGCGACGATGCCCACTATGGCAGCGTCCCTTGAGGCAGAGAGCCGTACGGAAGTCGGAGAGGACGGCTTGAGCGTTCTCATCGAGGGAGAGACAGACGAGGATGCACGGGAGGACACCCCATTATTGAAGCCGGGAAGCGTCGTCCACCGGGGTGGACTTCTTGGGTGGCTTCAGGGATTGGGGAAATAGTGCAACTGGGATTGCAAGAGTTGAGTTTTTATTGTACATCTTTAGATATTCTAGTGGTTGGGGCGCTACTTATGGCTTCTTTTTAATCTTTCTCTATGCACATCCGGGTCAGCAATGCATGTGTCCCCGCACTCGAGGTATTTCCGACTTCTGATTGTACTGGAGGTGTACAAGTCTTGGTGATGTTCTGTAAATACCGACCAACAGTGCACTCAGTGATAGAATTATTAAAAGAAAGTTCAAGCACGACCTCGCGATCTCGGGAGCATCACCATGTGCTTCCTTGAGGACCACTTCCTGCTTACCTTCAGGCATTACATACCCACCTGCGATTTACAAGCGCGATGAATGGAGGAATAAGTGCCTATGCCTGAAGTTTGTAACATTTTTTCTAGACATGCTTTTCCGGTCCAGTAGTAGTACATTCAAGTTCCTAGGATCAGGGGTTCAACGTCGAAGCCAGTCAAGTTGCTGGTGGGCTGAGCGAATCTCAACACATTCCACTGTCATAATTCAATCTTCGTTTGCCCACTTCTCCCAATGACGTCCAACAACCTACGGATCTTCACAGCATCATCCAATGTAGCATACTTGCCTTCCTCCCCTTTCGCAAACTCTGCGAATTGTGCAGCAAGCTCGTTTAGAAGATATCCGTCGGTCCCAACCTCAACCTCCTGACCATTCAGGTACAGTTTAGGCGGGCGGATTTGAAGAAAACCACCACCAGGACTATCGTTGGCCACCCTAAGCGAGCCCAACTCGCCGTCGATCTCCCAGATCAGTTGATGGCGCCCAGGAGTGGATTTGTATCCCCCGCGATAAGAGACACTGACGAGGGCGCCGTTCGAAAGGATACCGCTGAACGCAACGTGATCTGGACCATTGGCGACTGCCGTCTCGCTGGTTGGTGTTCCATCGTCTTTGGTGAGTGTCACGGTAGGATACATCGTTGCCGTTGTGGCAGTGATCGAGGCGAATTCAGCACCGAGGACATGTAGCAAGCTGTCAAGGTGGTGTCCAACCGCGATATCCAACATAGAGCCACCTAAAGTCGTGAGGACGGTGAGGTGAGCCTTGTTTTAACTCAATCCCGCTGCGGAAACTTACCCGATGAACTATCGACAGTATACGCAACAGATTGCTTAACCAAAGGTCCCCATGTATAAAGCTCCTGGTTGGAAGTGGTGATCTACCAGGAGTGTCAGTGAACACTGGCTCCTGGTACGGGTACTAACTTTACATACGACACTGCAAGACAATATCTTGCCTATCTTGCCTTCAGATATGAGCTCCTTTGCCTGCAACAAATATATCAGAAGCAGGATTTCTGGGACTATATGGCCGTCGATCACCTTGTTGAGAACAGGGGATTGTCTACCCTGGAGTCCGACAATCGTGCGAACGCCATTCTGACGAGCAGCCTCGGCGAGCTCTCTGGTTTCCTCGAGATTTCTCCCTGCTGGCCACTCGATAAAGAAAGGTTTCTTTGCCTGGATGATGGGCATGAGTGCTTTCTTGTGTTCAGGCGCCTTGACGGCCACCACCACAAATTCCACGTTGGAATCGTTGGCGATCTGCGAGGTATCTCCGTAGTATGCCGTGACAGTACGTTTCGTCTCTTCTAATAAGCGTCGGGCGGATTCATGGGCAGATTTCTCGTTCGTGGTAGAGATTGCTACGATGTGGTATGTGTCACCCAGGCTCCGAAGAGCAGGCTCCAGAGCTCTCGCCCATCCAGTTACGCTAAGACCTACGAAGCCGACTCCGATTGGCATTGGTGTGGTTAATTAGATGGTAGTAGAAGAACAGAGTCAACAGACGAGTAAGTTCCGAAGGCCCAGTATATGCTGTCCCGCCGTTAGTTCGGCCCAGAACACGTAGGTATCGATCAACACTGCTGATAATCACATTCAGCATACGATCGCCAAGCGGCCTTGCCATCGTTCTGTTTCTACAGTAACAAGCAACGAATCGCTACTTATACGTGAGTGATGCTAACGGGGCTATGCAAACCTTGATGCATGCAAGGTAAGTCAGATGACACTCCTGGCAATAGCAGGAAACTCGTCGCCACGAATGGCCTAGTCGCAGCTGAAGAAATACCATGAGGTAGGGACGGATGCAAACTCGGGACGGGCCCAAGATCGATCACTGAAACGTGTTGCACTGAACTGGTTCGTGGAAGGATTGTTCTCAGCTGCGGGCTGTGCATTCTTCGTGGTAAGATCATTGATCATGATTATCAATGTTATAGTTGGTGTGGTGAAACCACCAACTCTGACAGCTTAACCCCAACGTCCGCGATGGACTTTTCCAGATACTCGTGGAAGCCCCTGCCTGGCGCATCCGAGGATGACAAGTCGCTGACCCGTGAAGCTGCTGGTGGCGAACTTATGGAGTATATGTGGCGAGGGCTAGGACTCGGAGATTACATCATCATCTTCATGGCCGAACTCACCTTCTCTGACCCAATTGGCACAGAAACTCTCATAGAGTCCATGCGGAATGCCTGGACCGCCGTACGCTACGTCGTACCCACAGTCGCGGCCCGCACGATCTACGACAAGGAGAATACAACTCACATCGTTTACACCCCTGCTCGCACCGCAGACGAAGCGAAAGCATGGGCGACCAGAACCGTCCGTCTCGTAAACGGCTTTGACAACATCGAACAGTTTCGCCACTCCCTCTCTTCCAAACCTATCAGAGACGACAACGGAGATCAGACTTTCGTCTATGTCTTTCCACACGGGGGTTCGTCTAGCACGTGCAGCGTTCTCGTCTACACTTCGCATATCACGTTCGATGCCAAAGGATTGCAGGTTTTGTTTACGATCTTCATGAAGAACCTCGCAACGTCGATCTCCAGCTATCCTTCCGTGTCATATCACGAGTTGGAGTGGGGTTCCGAGGGGAAAAACATCCTCCCTGCTCCATATGAGATTTTTGGAGAGACGGAGATTCGCGAAGGCCCTGAATACGATAGGACATTGACGGACGTCATGAGGGACACGCTACATTCATCCCAAGTGAGTGCGGTAACATATTCATACATCCTTTCAAGACACTCACGACGAATAGCATGAACATGGACTTAGGCCGCGCGTTTCCGGGAATTTTGCTCACGAGACCAAACGAGATACCTACACGTTCTCCAAGCAGGACAGCGAGCTGTTCTTCACGGAGGCCAAACGTCTCGGTTTCACCGTCAATCACGTTTGTAAGCACGAACGAGCGTTTGTTTAAATGCCTACGCTGATTCCGAGGAAGGTCACGCGGCTTTAACGTTGGTCTGGGCAGAGGACAACCCTGTCCCGGAAGACAAGCTTCAGTCTGCAGTATTTGGATACTTACAAATGATGGACGGCCGTCCACGACTCTGTCCGCCGTTTTCAAGTAAGAGTGGATATCCAGGGTTCTGCCTTGGCGTGTCTCCGGTTCAAATTCCAGCCAGCGCGCTCATCGACTCACCCGCGCAAGATGACAGGGGGCGGTTGCTTCACGTCTCGAGTATGATGAAGAAGGAATACGCGAGGCAGAAAGCGTATCGTTCATTGGTGGCCATTGCGCCTGCACAGGTAGAGCTGATGATCGGCCCATTCAAGAACAATCCGAACCCGAACCCACCGTAAGGACCTTTTTGATAGCGCTTTCCACGTTAATTGTTATTTGTTAGCGCACCTACATCGACTGCTCCTTGGTACTCGGGTGATGGGAGAGGCGAATTGTACCTCGATCCCGTTTACTCCGATGCTGATTGGAAGACTGTGGTAGAGATAAACAGTTATGCCACATCAGTGAACAAGCTCGATCCAGCACCGTAAGAAGTTCCGCTCATATGCGCAGGGAAAGACCGTAATGATGTTCGCTAGATTCTTCCGCGTATGGTCATGGAGAGGTCGCCTCACAGTGAGCGTCGACTACAATCCCAACGCCACCCCACAGGACGTGGTTCGGAAGTGTCTGGACAGATGGAAGGAGTTGGTACTTTGCCTGGGGGAGGACTAGCAAAATTGACCTCTCCCGGATGAAATCTTTGACTCCAGTTACTCTAGATAGAGCATGTTTTAGCCATGAAGAACACCTGGACATGTACTGGTGGTCTGTAGGTTACTCATCTAGCTGACAGCGAAGTGATTCCTAGTGGTCTTGTGTGATCTTCCTTTACTCTGTTCCGGGGAACCGAGACGCAGTATGATTTTGACTTGTAGTGGACACGACGTCCACTAGTACTGACTACAGGCCGCAAGCTACCCGCCTTCGCAGGAGGTCGCCGAACGATCGTAAATACGAAGTGGAGTGTCAGCTACTCAAAACAGAACGGCAGGTATTAGACTCAACTATTCGGAAACCTGTAGGCTGGATGAGCACTCGACTTATCTTCTACATTTTCCGTGCCGTCCGCCTGTCTGCAGCACTACGTGTCCGATCTCTCCCGTGACTGAACGACCGACAATGTGCCTCTCGCGATGTTCTTGTTCAAGGTTTGACTCGCTCAAACTTCGTATTCGATCGTTTTCGTGACTTGAACAAGTTCAGAAATAAACGTCATTCACTTTTTGGGCTTCGCCACCGCTTTGATCAAGAAGTTTTATTCGCTCAAACGTTCATTCACATCTTTCTGTTGACGCGAACGCGAATGCATTTTCGCGTTCTCGTTTGAGTGCGAACGCTCGTCCATCTTATGTCTTCGGGGGGACTTTCAATGTACGCCTCATACTCGACCATGGTGCCATGCATAAGTCGCTTCAGCAGATAATGAATCCACATCGATCTCCCAGAACACGACAACTACCCAGAACAAGGAATCTACGACGAAGATGGCACACCAGTACACATCTATTGTTGGGGTATATTCCAAATCGGGGATGCGTGCTAAACAAGAGACGGCCTGACGAGCACAACTTGGTTCCCCACTGCGAGCACTTTCAGATATCCAAGCGACGTAAGTGACCGTCAACTTTATTTCCGCGGCTCCTGTCAATGTGACCATCCAACTTTAGTCTCGATGTCATCGGTCGACTTGGGTTTGGACACAACTTTGAAGGTGGCCGCAGTGGCGAGGCCAAGAAGATTCTCGGGGCCTGGCGGACTATGGCAAAGATGGGAATCTCTTCGAGAGGATTCTACGTGAGCTTTCGCATACTCCGTTTTCCCTTGTCAGGCTGATACCATTACTCAGGCACTTATGATGCTTCGACGTTTCCCACTGTTGAATCCCGCTAAAGCCCTTCGTGTACAAGGAGACGTCCGCAAGACAATCCACGAGGGAGTTGCGAGAGAACTTTTCCGCAGGAAGCAAGCCGCGGACAAATGGATCAAAGGGAATGACTTGCTCACTAGGCTAAGTATGCCTCGTGACAACCGACCTTGTTGCGTACTGATTGCGTCGTAGTGTCTGCTCATGACGCTGGTTCAATCGGAACTGATGAGCTCATGGACCATGTCAGTTATCGTTTGTTCTACCCAGGATTTATCACTGAATTTGATGGTTTTCGTAGATCAGCATGTTCATGTAGGTCATGCCGAACATCTGTCTTTCTCTCTGACACGCCGTTCAAAGTATGGCAGGCTCCGAGACCACAGCTCAGTCTTTAGCGTATGCTATATGGGAACTCTCGCGACACCCAGAAATACAGTCTCAGTTACGGGGTGAAATCGTGGCCTATCCTGGTTCTCCATCCTATGACGATCTGCAGACCAAACTACCATATCTTGACGCGGTCACCCGTGAGACGTAGGTTTCTCGTGTAGTACACAACGCTCCCTCGTTTCCACTCAAATTTGGCATCTAGTCTCAGGCTGCATCCAGCTCCTCCTTATATGGAACGTGTATGCGCCAGGGAAGACGTTCTTCCCCTCCGTCATCCACTGACCGGGAAGCAAGGCCAGGAAGTCACGTCTATTCCTGTCTCGGTCGGACAGGTGCGCAACGATTCCATCCTCTATGCCACCCACGCACACTAAACCAAACATAGACTGTTATTATTCCCATTCACACAATTAACCGCATGGACTCGGTTTGGGGTGATGGTTCCAACTTCCGTCCGGAGCGGTGGATGGAGGAGTTGCCCAATAAGGATCTTTGTTCCACAGGCTGGTCTCACATGTTGACATTCAGTGACGGTCCCCGTAACTGTATTGGATACAAATTCGGTATGTGTCGAGCATAGTGTCTTCCTCAGAAACTTGATAGCTAAGATGGCGTGTCACAGCGATGTTACAATTCAAGGTTATCCTCCTTACTCTCATTCAACAGTTCCAATTCGATGATATGGGGGTTAGCATCGTCAGCAAGGTTGCATCTAGCATGCAGCCTGTCGTCGCTGGCGAGGAAGAAAAGGGCCCGCGCCTCCCCGTTCAAATATCTTTGTTGTGAATGCATAGCTTACGGCGTAGACTGACACCTCGCGTACCTCCATACTAAATATTCCTTGAAAGTTGACACAGTGAACGACTCAATATGCATTGTAACATCAGCTCGAGGATATGACTCCGACCATTTCCCGCTTGACAAGGTTCTCTATGTCAATGCTGGGACATATGTTGGGGTTTCCTTCTTGCGATTTCGGCTACGCCGCGCATCACCCTTCCCTTCACAGCCGCTGCATTCAACAAAATTCCCGACAACCGAAGAATTCGTGGATCTAACGGCCTAAAAGATACAACTCATTTCTCCCTGTGATGTGCCCAACGCGGCGGCGTAGGCCCCATGTCATCGGGATTTGAAGGGAAGACCTACTTACAATTTTGGGTCGATTCTGGGTGACCGCATGCCTGTGCATGCCCGGGGATCGGTGTCACCGTTTAGATTGGTATCAGTTCAATAGATAGCAGGCAGACCCAACCATAAGAACCTACACTGGTAAACTCCAGTGGCTTGTTGTCATTCGAGCGTGTTACCAACTTTGGTCAGTTCAGCCAATATGATGGTTGATAGAATTCGGTTTCCAGCGGGGAAGAAGGGAGGTGCATTGTATCCTGCATTTACTGAAGCTCCACTTACGAGGTGAACCCTGTTTCAACCACTGTGGTCGTCGTCATCATCCCCAGCAGTGTGGATATAAGCGGAGTTTATGAAGGGTGCGACATCAACCGGATGCACCTGAAACATCGTCAAATACTGTCATGTACAATGAGCATGTCGGGTTTACTTACCAGTCTCACTTGGCCGCCGCCCGTTCAACATGCAAAGGAATTCAAACGGTCACCCCGGATATTGATGTAGAGGATAAGATAACAAAAGCTCCGACCTTGATCGATTGTAGTCTTGTTGCCCCAGCAGGAGCTGCAGAACGCCTCAGCCCATACTCGCACGAGCCACGGACTCTCTCTCCTTGTCCATCTCCGAACGCGCTGTTCCTCTCCGCATACTCTCCGCTCTTAGTACCTCCTCCATCCTCTCGAGGCGTTCCCAGTCCTCTTCTCTCCCATCCTCCATTTTCCACGCGTCCGGATTCTTCAGCTTCATCCCCATCTTCGTCTTCGCCATCGCCGTATACCCAACCTCACTCGGTCCCCTGATAATCTTATCCATCCTGCGCTCCTTTGGTGACATCTTATCTAGCACGTGGGCGGGTGGACCTTTGCGCATGCGCTTCAGCGTGGTCGGGTATAGCTCCCCACTGCGCTCGCGTGCGTGCTGTCGGGTCTTATACTGGATTTTCTCCCGGCGCGCCCGGATTCCGCGGAGGAGAAGCGAAGGAGGGTAGTCCGAGTACAGACGTCTGTAGTCGTTGTCATTTGCTTTCCTGGTGATCTGTAACTTATCTTCGAGCGGTCGCACTGTAGACGCATCAGGGATCGCGAGAGAGAGAAGACACCAACGCGCGCAAAGACGTACGCCATGCACCCAAATCGTTGCTAAAGACGGGTTTGAGTTGTTGCCCTGAACGAAGCAGCTCCTTCTCAAAGGCACTCTCCATCCGCAAGTCCTCCATCCATTTCATGGCCTCCACCCCCTGATGATATCGCTCGTCCCTACGGAGGCGTCGTTTGTTGATCATACAAGATATGCTCGCTGGCTGTGGGACGAGCCGCGGAAGGAGTTTATTGTAAACTGACGGACGGATGAATGACCCCTTGAATATGGTGCGTGTGCGCAGACGCGCTTGCTCTTCCTGAATCGGCATTGCATGAGTTTGGAGCAGAAGGAGTGAATGAGCAATCCACGGAAGGTGAATTGAAAGCAGAAAGTTGGGAGGTATACGTACCACTGCCTCCCTTACAAGCCTTCCAAACACTCTCCTTTCGCGTTTGTTAGCAATCATACGATCGTATTTGTCCAGCACCGCTTGGAGATACGTATCGCCTTGCTTCGCGCGTATGAACATGTCTAGCCACTGTTCGAGAAAAGTGTGGAGCGTGAACTCGTTTGTTCCTGCACATGTACAATCCTGGCGTACCTTGTATCCCCTGTCGAGCTGTTCTCTTGCGATATGCGCCTGGATAGTATGTCGTTTCTCTCTAAAAAGTGTGCGTATCCGCCATTTCACCTGAGATACGCGCGACGAGTCAATTTTGGAGCAAAAGTAAAGGAATTAGTGCACGCTGCTTACATTGTCACGTTCAGCGTGCCTTTGCAGACCGCGGTACAGCGTCCATAGTGTTGGGATCCGGTGTGCGGCAAGTTTGTAGTATGCGAACGCAGGACGGACGCGACGTAGAGGTGTGAGCAAACGTGCAATTGATTCGCGGTGGGCGACTGAAGATGGAGGTGGTGGTGGAACTGACATTTGTAACCGAGTAACGTCGATCCCACCGTCCATCGTCTTGGAAATAAATAATCAAGGCTAATCAAGGCCTTCACCGCTAACCTTGAACTTTCTAGTGCCTACCACTGTACCAGCCTCGCATTGGACACCGGATCTCACTCTCTTCAGCCCAACTCAAGTTCAAGGTCAGTCGCCCATAGAGAGACCAAGGCAAATATTGTATTACAGCCCGACAAAGTCCGGGGTCTGGGCACTTCTGTATTGTCGTAAGTTCCGTGGATCCTCAAATTCAAGTTCTTCTCCATCTGTGAATGGAACAATGGTCGCTAACATTCACAGGCAAGTAAGTAGAGTTGTAGAATGGAACTCAACCTAGGTCCAGCCCTCAGAAATGTTGTCGAGGAAGCAAGCACAACGACGTTTGTTGTTTCTATATTTTCGTAATGCGGACTGATTGGCGCGTTGTCCATACCTGTGCCGGCTCGGGTCCCTCACCTCATGCTCACAACGTGTCTCTTGCATGACTTCACGTAGCACACTCGTGCCCGTGCTGTGCAATGTGCGGACTGGGCTTGGACGGGCATACATAAGTTTGCGCTCCATCTTTTTCATCCTCCTACAAGTTCTCGC
>JBBPRJ010000128.1:0-15723 GCA_038092975.1 Chalciporus piperatoides | reverse complement strand
GTCGACCGTATCCACTATTGCCCTCCCATTTGTGCGCGTTGAGGACACCGCTTAAAACTATTCCCCACATCAGCGTCCATCAATAACTCGCGGTCACTAAAATTCGTGCGGCGGGCATCACATGGCTGTCACATCCGGCTCCAAGTTGATGAGGATGGAGTTTCATCCCGGAGTTCGAGTGGCTCTGGAGTCCCAAGAACTCATCATACCGACTGCCCCGACTGCGGGGTAACGACACGGATGGTCACATGGTGCGAGTGAACAAAGTTGAACCTTGACAACGTTGAACGTTCAGTTCAATGTTCAACCCCGCGAATGTCAGCGGGAAGCCCACTCCATCTCACGTGCCCATCCGCCTCGGTGGGGAAGTCTTGCCGCGGGCGTCCGATACTTACGACAAACCAATGGCAGCGTTCATATTCAGGGGAAACACTGTCATGCCATGTTCTGCCGCCTATCATAGACCAAGAACATGTCAAATGCGCCGGTTCGAAGACTTGGCATCCTTTGGCATCTCGTTCACTGGCAGCCGGTGTGCCCTCTCAGACACGGGGTGACAGCTGGTTACGAACACCCTGGTCCGAGGAACCGTTACTTATATTTCAGGAGTTCCAGGTTATGGGGTTGTGCTCCCAAATCCCCCTTCTTGTTTCATCATGTCGACGAACGACGAGAAGGCACAGGAGTTCTACGAGGAGGATGCTGGCGCCGCCAGTGTAGGCAGTGACTATGGAGCTCTCGAACCAGAAGCACGACGTGCTGCAGAAAGGCGGCTAGTTCGGAAACTTGATTTTCGACTGCTGCCCACAATTGTGGTCATCTTCTTGATGAACTACATTGATGTGCGTTGCCAGTTTACTACAACCTTTCGAGTTTGGCTGAGTTAGATTTACTTTATAGCGAGTTGCGATCACAGCTGCCCGGCTGAAAGGTCTGCAAACAGACTTGGGCTTAACCGGTATGTTCCCACTTGTTTCCGAGATCAAGCAGCTCACAACGATATAGATGTCCAGTACTATACCGTAGTAGCAATCTTATATGCGTCTTATTGTCCCGCTCAGATTCCCTCTAATATGGTGAGTGCTCTCGCGTCTTTCGCTCTCACAATATTCTGAGACAAATCAAGGCTTTGAACTATGTCTCGAGGTTCGCGAGATCGAATTGGACCTCTATCCTGAGTGTGGCTTAACAGGTTTTTGCAGACCCACATTTTACATCGGCACATGTGTCGTTCTCTGGGGTTTGGCAAGTGCCCTTACCGGAGTCACACACAACTTTGCCGGGGTCATGGCTTGTCGTGTTTTCATTGGGTTGCCTGAGGCAAGTCTAGGGAACTCAGGAGGACGAATCCGGCTAATGTCATTTGTGACCTCAGGCTGCATTCTACCCTGGTTCTATCTATCTTTTGTCGAGGTGGTACACAAGAAAGGTTGGTTTTTCTCATGCGAGGCTCCAAATATTATAATAGATTATTCTCACTACAGGAATTGGCCTTGCGCTCCGCTATTCTCTACTCCGGGTTGCTTGTCTCGAATGCTTTTGGAAGTGTGAGCCTCCCTGTGTTCCGTCCTGTGTATGCTTCAGCTTCTGATTCCTTAATTTCATCCAGCTATGGGCTGCAGGTATTCTTGGAACCATGAACGGGGCCATGGGAATCGCGGCATGGAGATGGTGGGTCTCGTCTAGTAATTCGACCTCAAACGCGCCGCTTACACCCCTCTTTGATCTAGGCTTTTCTATATCGAGGGAGCTATCACTATAGTCATTGGTTTCCTCTCCATGTATGTCCCATTCGTTATTGTCATCTTGCTATCATTTCACTGATGCTCCATAGGTGGCTGCTGCCTGATTATGTGCGTCTCGACGGAGGTTCTGTGCTTATCAAGTTTCTGACTTGAAATCCTCGGTAGCCTCACAACACCAAGTGGCTATCTCCCGCGGAGAGACACTTGGCACAAGTCCGTCTGGCCGAAGATGCTGGAGAAGCTGATAAAGATTCCGAGAACGCCTCGTATGTCCCATTTTATGTGTTTCGAACCTTCTTGTTCCAATTATGTCTGCAGGGTTTTGGAAGGACTCAAATTGGCCCTCAAAGATCCCAAGGTTCCCATTTTCATGGTCATGTGTTGTTCTCAACTTCTGGGCCTCAGTTTCGTCAACTTCTTCCCAACGTACGTGTGAACGAGCGACCCGCCGAAGCCAGAGTAACAATAATATCCTTTAGCCTTACTGCGACCCTCGGCTACTCCACGACAAACACCCTCCTGATGGCAGCGTAAGTGGTTTCCCCCCTGGGCTTCTCCGCACCTTCTAACTCCATTGTCATTAGCCCACCGTGGATCTTCACAGCCATTGCGACCATTATTAACGCGCGTCATGCTGGTAATTTCATAGTTATCATCTCCACTGCCTTCGCTGAAATGTTCGGCACTTTAGATGTTACCGGCGAGCGGTTCTTCCACCAGACTGCCTGGTGGTGGGTTGTCATTTTGGGGTACATCATATCCCTCTCGACGATGACGATCGCGGGCCGATACTTTTCGATGTTCCTTATGACAACTGGGTACTGTGGTAAGTGGGCCGTTATCCATATCGCTCGTTCCTTCCAACTTGACGCGCTGCCAGGTTTTACACTTACATTGGTGTGGGTCTCCAATGCCATTCCTCGGCCTCCAGCCAAACGCTCCGCAGCGATTGGCCTGGTAAACGGTTTTGGAAACCTTGGCAATTTGTACGTCGTCACCATTAACATAACCGACCGATTCTGACCACGGTGTGATGCTCGAAGGATTGGGTCATTCATTTGGCAGTCCAACTGGGGCCCTCAGTATCACCAATCCATGATCATTGCTCTATGTGCTCTCGTCTTCGCGAGCTCCCTCAGTTTTGGTAAGGGTCATAGCTCACCTCACGAAAGATAGTGCACTAAGTGGATATGTGATAACAGTTGTCCGAGTATTGCTCGTTCGGGATAACAAGCGCATGGAGAAAGCGGAGATGGATCTCATGAATGGACCTGAACGCGAGCGAATCCAAGAAGCTGCAAAATTGGAGGGGATCACCCTTGATGAGGCTGTGAAGCGGAGAATGGGTTTCCGTTATTTGTACTAGTTGATGTGAAGGCTGCTGTGCGTATTGTTCGAATATTCGTATACCATGATCACAAGCAAAGTCTTGTGTATTGTCCCCACGTCGTGCACTGAGTCATACAGTATCGACTCGTTTCTACTATGGGGTTGGCCACCCATGACAAGAAGCCACTTTTTTAGCCGGCGGGACAGGACTGGTTATACTCAGGCTGGTGGCCCGTCGCCGGTACGCACGGAGTAAACTAATATCCTAGCCCAGCAAGAACTTGAAGTGGAGGTAAGCGACATTTATGTACCCCGCATTTTACCCCAGACTGGGGGCCGTGCCCGTGCCAGCGCTGAGTTTGACCATTGTTTTGTTTCGATTTGCGTGCAGTGGCACCAGGCTGAAGGCCTGACGTACGTCCTATCCAGTGCAGACCGAGGGATGTGGTCTCTTGGTACCCGGGCCTTCTCTTCCGAGTTTTCGCATCCGAAAGCGTGGAAACCGAACCGGCATTGAGCAAGAATCACCACTGCACGGAACGGAAGGCACAGACTACTAAATCTGCTCCCAGCCCCGCAAGATCTGACAGTTCCCCACCAACAGATCTACCGATACGCCACATCTGTCATCATAAAGCATCGCTTGCACATCTAGCTAATGGTTTTACCGTGATTGTCCGCGGCCTCATTGAATTGTTCAGGTCATGTGCGTGACCACAAACCCTTCATCAAGGTTTGTGACGCTCATCCAATGTGCTACATGTCGTCCATCACAAGCGCTGACAACGTTGCCGGGACAGCTACCTACTACATACATACCAATCATTCCTTCTTTCAAACTCAATGGGGGATGGCAACCTAAGATCTGTTTCAGGTCACAATTGTTTTTGGTCTTGTGATGGGGCCAGTGGCAGGTGAAAGATCCAAACGGAGAGACGGAGGTTCCGTGCATGTCGGCCCCACTGACATGGACAACCGAAGGAACCCCATCTTTACAACGATGTACGTTCACAGTTTGATGGAAGGGTGATCTCGCAGGCTCACCCCCCAATTCAAATCATCGTACCATCATTTCTGAATGAGCATGTCAATACGGTCACATCTACGGATGCCGTGACCTTTCCTGAAAAAATGGTGTACGTCTTCAGGCACTCCAGGCCCCAGATCATTCTGGGAGTCCCATCTCCCGTGCTGCCTATGCAGTATGATAATGTAATGCCTAAGTACTCCGACCCCAGTCGCATTGAGGCACTTACATAACGTCAAACGTTGTGGTGTATAGATCAACCAGGATTTCGGCTCGACCCCCCAGACGTTATCGAGCCGATCATGGGATACGTTATGACTGGTGCGTGCAAGGTATTTAAAGCCTCTCGAGCATTTAGCGAGGTGGAGTGGTTCATCTAGACCTCTCTATCTCTTCGCCGTACCCCACATCATAATAACCGCGATGTCGGTCGAGGAGAAGGAGTCAGGCTCGTTCACGGAGCAGGCGATAGTCCAGTCAGATGCGGATGACTTCGTGCTGCTGCGAGAGGAGAACCGGAAGGCAGCGGAACGGAGTCTTGTCCGCAAACTCGACTTCAGGCTGATGCCTACCATCGTCGTCATATACGTGATGAATTATATCGACGTAAGTGCTTTCCATCGTTCTACGCCATCGCTGATGCACGTATCTTCGTATTTAGCGTGTCGCTATTACTGCTGCTAGACTAAAAGGTTTAGAAGCGGATCTCCATCTAACAGGTATGCCGATACGAAGTCGATAAAGCCAACACTGACACTGTTTCAGAGGTTCAATACGCAACAACTATCGCTGTATTATATGCCTCGTACTGTCCTGCGCAAATACCTTCCAATATGGTATGCACCCTGATGCTCTTCGTATTCTCGCGAACTTAAATTGCCATAGATATTGGGCTACATCTCAAGGTCAGTATCATTAATAGATGTTCCATGACAGGGGCTGAACGCTCATGCATTTCGGGTGTGAAGACCGTCTGTTTACATCGGGGCCTGCGTCGTGGCCTGGGGTTTAACAAGTGCACTGACTGGAGTTCGTCACACGCTTCTTGAGCCCCCTTTTCATTCACCAATGTTTACTACAGGTTACCAAAGATTTTGGTGGTATCCTGGCTTGTCGTATCTTCATCGGACTCCCTGAGGTAATGCATCTCAGTCGCTCATCGCAATTTTTGGCTTAGCCTTCTCCACGATAGGCGGCCTTCTATCCTGGATGCATGTATTTGTTGTCAAGATGGTACACGAAAAAGGTGAGTTTGAATCACCATCCGCATTTCTTGCTCTTATGCTTGAATTTTCACAGGAATTGGCACTGCGTTCCGCCGTCTTCTACGTCGGTTTGTTGATCTCTAACGCATTTGGAAGTGTGCGTGTACTCTCCGCCTGAGAGTATTCCCAACTCTTATTTGTTTTCAGCTCATCGCGGCTGGCATTCTTGGAACCATGCAAGGTAAACTAGGAATTGCGGCATGGAGATGGTATGTGATGAGATAATGCCCGTATTACCTGGCTCATCCATCCACTTACAGGTTGTTCTATATTGAGGTGCATCGTGGCCCTCCGAGCTTTCGTCGGATAGCTGACAAACTATAATTTAGGGAGCCATCACGATGTTCTTTGGACTGCTGACCATGTGCGTAATTCACTCCCAGATTCTGGGGAGTATTTCGAAACTCAATCTTTCTCTCGTGACTGTCCAGATTTCTTCTCCCGGACTTTGTAAGTGTCGATCTTTAGGAGGCGTAATCGTGGATATTTATTGAACGATTGATACGATCGTTAGCCACACAACACTCGGTGGTTGTCTGCTCCGGAGCGCCGCTTAGCACAAGTCAGGCTTGCAGAAGATACAGGAGAAGCAGATCAAGATGCTGCCGATGCTACGTGAGTCCTTGTGAACCTTGGAGACATCCTTGCTGATTAGTCGATCTGCCGCAATGATGTACCTTTGCGTTCCAACATTTTCGACCACCCACAGCATCTGGGATGGCTTCAACCTCGCAATTCGTGACCCCAAAGTTTGGGTATTCATGTTTATGGGCTGTGCTCAGCTGTTGGGTCTGAGTTACATCAACTTCTTCCCCACGTAAGTTCTTCACTTATGCATTGTGCCGAGGCATGAGACGAATTTTGTAGTTTGACCGCAACCCTTGGGTACAACACGACGGTTACTCTTCTGATGGCTGCGTGAGTATCTCAATGATCATGCTGGCTCTTCCTGGTTTAATCCCTCCTGATACAGTCCACCGTGGGTATTTGCGTCAATAATGTGCGTGATCAACGCGTGGAATTGCGGTAAGGAACTGTCGAAAATACGATCGAGCACACAGCTGAAGTTTATACAGACAGAACCGGAAAACGCTTCTTCCATATTGCGGGCTGGTGGTGGGCAGTGGTTGTTGGGTATATCATTGCCCTGTCCACCATGTCGACCGGGGGAAGGTATTTCTCGTTGTTCCTTATGACGACTGGGTATTGTGGTGCGTAAGGCATTTGCAGCTTTTATGTGTGTTCTCAGCGTGTTATTAGGCTTCGCGTTAACATTGACCTGGGTCTCGAATGCGATACCCCGTCCACCTGCGAAGAGATCTGTGGCGATGGGCTTAGTCAATGGATTCGGCAACCTCGGCAACTTGTGCGTTATCATTTAATAGGGTACAATGTTGCTCATCGTTTCCTGCAGGATGGGGTCCTACGTCTGGAAATCAACCTGGGGTCCGGAATATCACCCGTCCATGATCGTCGCAATCGGTGCTATGGTGCTCGCAACTATCCTGGGTTTCGGTGTGTTTACGCTCAGCGCTCGTTCTTCTGCGTCAACACCCGCTAATTCTGTTTCAGTCGTACGTCAAATGTTGATTCGCGAGAACAAGCAGATGGACCTCAAGGAGAAGGAGCTTATGGAAGGTCCCGAGGGCCAGCGTATCAAGGAGGCGGCAAGGCTGGAAGGTATCACCTTGGAGGAAGCGATGAGTCGTCGCAAGGGATTCCGTTATCAGTACTAACCAGTTCATCACCCCTTATCTGGGTGCCTCTTGTAGAACATCAATGTATTCATCCTTCTGTCAAGCCAAATCGATTTATCACGATGAGATACAGTCATTTGATGAAGTGCAGTAGGTCCGGCAATCTTCGCATTCACCAAGACTCCGGATAGTACCGCAATGATGTGCTTAGCCCGGGGAAGGCTGGTCCACTGGCTTCCCCAAGACCACTGCGGTGCAACTCCAACTTTGAGTATGAAATCAATTCGCGTTTTCCCTTTGTTTCTCGGGGTTGCAAGTAGTGAACGCCACTGTTCGCTGTCGGGCCATGCTCTGATAAAATTGTGACCGTGTCAGCACCTTCAAACTTCAGATTCGAATTCTGAAAGTGGTCAGTGGTTCCGTACACGCTATTTCTACCGTTGATTAATCGATGCTCGTGGGCGCCTGACTGGTCTGGGCCCATGCGTGGCTGCGATTGCAGGAATAAAATGCCGCATCGCGCTGCTTTTCTGGTAACCATCCAGGCAACTCATAGAACCCTCTCGGACAAGTGGGTGACGATTTACCACGTCGAACGTGAAATAATTATACAGATGACTCGCGCCGTGCACGCCATCCACGGGAGGAGTCAAAGGGTTGCCCATGGGAGGCTAGGAAAGTCAGCGGTTCGAGATGACGTTCAAGGCGGGAGTTATATTGCGTCAGTAACCCTGTTGAACACTGCGCCGATCGGACTGTTATGTTGTCACATACCAGTTATCCTCTAGGGAAGCCACGCTAGGGAATACAAAGAGGAGATGGGGATTGGCAGGTCTGCAAACCTGTACAAAAAGTCAGCACGGGAGCATAGTAGTAAAACAAGAGGAATCGTGTTGGCAATCCAACGAGACGAGAAGTACAACAGAAAACGGGAATTATCGACTTGAATCCAGATAAAGGGATCAAATACTAATGTGGACGAGAACGATCGATTGTCCAAGGTAAGACGTCCTCCGAGTTTGATCGCAATCCTTGAATGATACCGTTACCACGCACTCAAAAATCGAGATTAGGGTACTTGGACATCTCGCTGTAGAACCGCGTGGCTACCGCGTGAGCAGCCAAACTATCAACCCTCCGTAACATCCCGGTTGCCCCTGAGGCCTGAGGCACACATCACTAGCCGGGAGAGGGGAGAATATAACTTGAATCGGGAGTCCACTTGGCACCGAATGCCGCGTGACGGGCAGAGGCAGGAGGGCAAGTAGACCGTCCTTGATCATGCATTAGGACTTCGCCGCATGCTGTGCCGGCGTGTGAGGCCGCGACCCTAACAAGCATCGCCAAATTCGTGAACAGTGCCTCCGATCCTCGCAGCGATACCCCTGAAGGGGAGAGACTACATCGAACGGAACCAGATGTATAGCACTGTCTGGAACCATCAGATGCGCGAGGTGGCTCTGGTAGACTCGATCGACGGGGAAAGTTATATAGGTGAGAACAGTGGAGATTCAGCGAGGTGTCCATGTCAGGTACTAGTTGAACGGGCACATAGTATGACTTGAGGACAACGGAGGCTTCATAAGTAAGAAAAATTGTGAGGTTACATAACGACAGTGACCATAGTCCTCCCCAAGCGGCGTCTCTAAGATGATCGCCGTTCGACTCGCAGAGAAATCCAAGTCGTTGCTGTTGAATGTTGGTAACCGCGAACAGTTCGGCGAAGTCACATTGGCAGAGGCAGTCCCCTTACATAGCTTTGTTGTCAAGGCGATCTATAAAGGTTGCATGTCTAGTACGGGCTAGTACGGGGCATCGTTGAGTTCACCGAGTCGTAACGACTCGATTTCGAATCTTTCGTGAGTTCGGCCGTGAGCGGCAAACTGTGCTAATCTGAGCATGACAGCTGGGGCCTGGATCCAAGACATCCGGGTCACAGCAGTATCATTACAGCTGGAGCTAGAGCCTGCTAGAGCTGGATTCAAAATATCAGACTTAGGCTGTCGAGGATTGCTCCGTTCACAGTGAGAGTCAAGCGCCAAGTGCATGGAAGCCAACTGATCCAAAATATTCGAGTACTACAGGTTCGCGGCTCCCTCAGGCTTCGCAACAGCCTACTGCAATCGTCCGAGTCGTGTCCAACGCAAACGCCGCATTAAGGTTCGAGTCCTTGTGTATCCCCACCACAAACTCTGTACTGGTGCCGTGACAGAAATGTGAACACTAACTAGTCCAGTCAAGGGTCCAGTCTTTCCTTTTCGAACCCGGGCATCTTGTGGTCTTGTGATGACTGCCAGACTGACTGGCTCCGCACGCTCAGCGTGTCTACCTATATTGGCCCCAAGTTCATGGACAGTCGATCGCACACTTCTTGTTCAGTCTGCGTAACGTTGTACGTCTAGTTCAAGGAGACGTCATCTTGCGTGCCGACTCCTCAATCCAAAGGATTCGAAGGATCATCCTGCTACTGACTATCATTTCATCGGTTACGGTGCATGAACACATCAACCCTGCCCCACAATGCAGTGCCCTGATCTTCGATTCTTTCTTCACAGGGTGCGTGCCTCTTCAGGAACTAACCAACATGTAACTCATGTGAAGTACGGACGCACAACACCAGACACACGCTCCGCATGATGGATCGCGTGTTCTATCTAGACGCTCAAATATCAGGGGAATCGTTCAACCCAAACCACCTAATTTGTCTTGAATTCATCCGATTTCTGCCAAGTTCGACCCTGGGTATACTCAAGTAGTCACGAGGCAAGGGGCTACGACTCGTGGGCTGAAGATATATAAGACCCCCTGATCATCTGCTGAGGTGGAGTGGTTCACTTCATCCCCCACTATCCCTTCGCTGTTACCCACTTCTCAGCAACCGCCATGTCGGTCGAGGAGAAGAAGTCCGAGTCATTCCAGGAACATGTCGCAGTCCAGCCAGAAGATGATGACTTTGTCCTGCTGAGAGAAGAAAACCGAAAGGCGGCGGAACGTCGCCTTATCCGTAAACTCGACTTGAGGCTGATGCCTACTGTCGTCATCATCTACATCATGAATTATATCGATGTAAGTGTCAATCTTAGAGTCTTTACTGATATCTGATGTCTCCTGGCACTTAGCGTGTGGCCGTCACTGCTGCTAGGCTCAAGGGTTTAGAGGTGGATCTCCACCTATCGGGTAATCTCATACGCATTATATATCAAACCACTATTGACATTATCTCAGACATTCAATATGAAAGTGTTCTCGCTATTCTATACGCCTCTTACTCTCCTATGCAGATCCCCTCCAACATGGTGTGTACTTCGAGATGACCGCTCCGTCCCTCATCACACTAAAAGCTACCTTAGATCTTAGGCTACATTTCAAGGTCAGTATCGTCAATAGATTTACATCACTCTTACTGACAGGGCCTGCCTTGTGCACATAAAGACCGGCATTGTACATCGGGTGTTGTGTTGTGGGTTGGGGTTTAACAAGTGCATTGACTGGAGTTCGTCATGTCTTTGTTAAAATCGGTTCCTACTTCTAATAACATTTTCAACAGGTCAGCACCAATTATGCTGGCATCATGGCTTGTCGTGTTTTCATCGGACTTCCTGAGGTAATGCATCTCAGTTGCCCATCGCAATTTTGGCTTAGCCTTCTCCACGATAGGCGGCCTTCTATCCTGGATGCATGTATTTGTTGTCAAGGTGGTACACGAAAAAGGTGAGTTTGAATCACCATCCGCATTTCTTGCTCTTATGCTTGAATTTTCACAGGAATTGGCACTGCGTTCCGCCGTCTTCTACGTCGGTTTGTTGATCTCTAACGCATTTGGAAGTGTGCGTGTACTCTCCGCCTGAGAGTATTCCCAACTCTTATTTGTTTTCAGCTCATCGCGGCTGGCATTCTTGGAACCATGCAAGGTAAACTAGGAGTTGCGGCATGGAGATGGTATGTATTATGATGGTCCTTGTGATATTCTTGCTCATCCACCCACCTACAGGTTGTTTTATATTGAGGTGCATCCTGACCTCTGAGCTTCTGTCGAGTCTCTGACGTTCTCTGTTACATAGGGAGCCATCACGATGTTCTTGGGATTTCTGACTATGTGCGTGGCTCACTCCCCAATTCTTGGCTATGCATCGGAAATTAAATCTTTCTCTTGTGACTTCCAGGTGGCTTCTCCCGGACTTGGTGAGTGCCTAGCTTCAAAGGCGCGACTGTGGACATGTTCTGACCGAATATTGAAATTGACAGCCTCATAATACTCGGTGGTTGTCTGCTCCAGAGCGCCGCTTAGCACAAGTCAGACTTGCAGAAGATACAGGAGAGGCAGATCAGAATGAGGCCAATGCTTCGTGGGTTACAATTGCAAACCTTGCACACTCCACTGCTAATTAAATGATCGGCGTGAATTCACATCCAAAATTCGTACCCGCAGCTTCTGGGACGGTTTTATACTCGCTATCCGCGACGTCAAAGTTTGGCTCTTCATGTTCCTGGCTTTGGGTCAGCTTGTGGGTCTAGGTTTCATCAACTTCTTCCCCACGTGAGTTCCTCGTTTTCACGTGTTGTATCGATGTTAATACGACGGATTTTATAGTTTGACCCAAACCCTTGGGTACAGCACAACGGTTACCCTCCTGATGGCTGCGTGAGTGTATTAACGAGCGCGGAGTTCCTTATTGCTTACCTCTCGACGCAGTCCTCCGTGGGTGTTTGGATCACTGCTGTGCGTACTCAACGCCTGGCATTGCGGTGAGTAATTCGATGTGAGGTTGACCGTAAATTGAAACGCTACATAGACAAAACCGGAGATCGCTACTTCCACATCGCGCCATGGTGGTGGTCCGTGATTATAGGGTACATCATCGCTCTGTCCACCATGTCGACCGGAGGAAGGTATTTCTCGTTGTTCCTTATGACGACTGGGTATTGTGGTGTGTAAGAATCCTCGAACCCTTTTCGGCGTTCTCAGTCTGTCATATAGGCTTTGCGTTAACCTTGACCTGGGTCTCGAGTGCGATACCTCGCCCACCTGCGAAGAGATCTGTGGCGATGGGCTTGGTTAATGGATTTGGGAACATTGGGAACATGTGCGTTATCTCTCCATGCGGTGGAATCTTTCTCATTTTCTACTGCAGGGCCGCGTCATTCTTCTGGAAATCAACTTGGGGCCCTAAGTATCACCAGTCCATGGTCATCTCAATCTCCGGACTAGCGTTCGCGACCGTATTGGGTTATTGTAAGTGCAAGCTCAACGCTCGTTTGTCTGTCTCAACGCTGGCACCTGCTTACATCTGTTCCCAGTCATTCGTTACTTGTTGATACGCGAGAACAGGCAGATGGAACGCAAGGAAATGGAGCTCATGAATGGTCCCGAGGGCGAACGTATCAAAGAGGCGGCGAGGCTTGAGGGTATCACTTTGGAGGAAGCACTCTTTCGTCGCAAGGGATTCCGTTACCTTTACTAACCGCTTCCAAACCATGCTCGATTATGGTCTTCGTTTTTTTGATTGTACAATATGTAAAGTTGTCACTTTGTCCACTGAATAGCTCAGGCTGCTTGAGCTCCTGATCCGGAGGTGTGGAAAGCCGGCGCCGCCGACCGTGACGTGATTCAGACACTGAGTTCGGGGTTTTTCACTGGTTTTTCCCGAGATGCTACACATCATCATCTGCTACAAGCAATCAGCTATTACCGGCTTTAGTCTCTGGCCCAGGCGGTAGACGCCTCACATTTGGGGATGAGTAGCCATCATACATGAGTTAACGGGGTTTGAGTCGGCGGAATCCGAGTCCAAGTCGGACTCAGTCTGACGTCCTCCTCCGAGTCCAGGTTCCGAGGCCTGGGCCCAGTGCAAGCAGGCTGAACATGTGCCACCAGGTGCCACCCATCATGATAAAGGTAAACAACACCTGCAGCGTATCAGCTTTGTGTCCCGTGTGGCTCATCCCAACGTCCGAGAAGAAGAGAAAACGCGAGTAAAAAGGTAACCTCATCTGCTCGCCTGATCGTGAAGTGAATACTAATCAAATCGCACTCTTCATCCCTGCGCATCACCAGATGTCCCATCCTCTTTTCTATCCCGGAACAACATTTTTCTATCCGATTGGAAACACATCTGCTGTACGACTCACTGAACACTTGCCACCCGAACAACCAGCAAGTATATTGCTCTTGGGATGCGGTGATCCTAGACACATACTGTACACCATTTATACACACGAGACCGGCTGTGACGTTGGTGAGTACGCCTTTGTCCATTTCTTCTGCATGTCAACCTGATTGCATCAGAGCACCAAAAATTGGACGTAACTTGCTGCGATATTGAAGCTGCAGTGCTCGGTAAGTGCATCGTCCCTTTGAAACTTTCATATCTGACTGTTCGATTTCCCTAGCACGCAACGCGTTGCTCTTCACACTTTTGGCTGATGATGATGCTCAGCAGAGGTTGGACCTCATCTGGAACATCTTCTACCACTTCATGCTCGACCAAGCATCGCTGTCTTTGCTTGTAGAGCAGTGCCGAAAGCTCGTGACGCTCGCGAAAGATCTTGAATCATGGAAAGCAGGCCCTTATGCGCATTTTCTGTTGATGTGCGATGAGCACACCCTCTCCCAAGTTCGTCGGTTCTGGGGCCTATACGTGGCAACAGCCGAGTACGATGAGGACCATCGCGAACGGTTCAGGAAATGCTTCCTTGACGGGATGAAAGAAATGAAGGACAAACTCGCCGCAGGTTCGGTCGTGACGTCGAGCCGTTCAGCAGGACCTCTCCTTCATCTCGCGCCGAAAGTGGTCGCCGAGCAATTTCGCAACTTCTGGTCCACAGGGGTCACCAACGATGGTCTACGTAGCATGGAGCAGGCCACCCTTGTCAACCCGACCTTCGGCTTCTCGGCTGCCGGAGAGAAGTTTTCTGTCCACTATGGAGTGGACCCTGTTGCAGGATTTCATCTTGCGGAGGTTTTCGCGAACCCTTCAAGCTATGACCAAACTGATGCTATCCTCGCCCAGAAAGTGGTACAAGCCGCGCGCAGTCAATTCACTCAGTGGTGCACTGCGGTCGTCGGGCTTTTGGGCCATGGCTCTACGACACCATCAAACTTTGTCATTCGACTCTTCGCCGGCGATGCACTGATGTTGTGCCAAGCCTTCTGCCACGTCAACTCTTGCAGCGTCACTGCTACTCCAATCCCGGTCTCGCCATGGAAATCCACGAGGATAGAGTTCGACGATCAATACGCAGCAAGCACCCCTGCCCCTGCCCCTGCCATGTTTAATGTAATCCACACGTCCAACCTCTCTGATCACGTCGGCATCCTTAACCTACTATTAGTTACAACACCCATCCTCTCCAAGTCCCCTTCTGCGACATTGTATACCGAGGCTCTTTTGTCATCAGGAGACTCGCCTTCGACGGGAATCTTGGAACAACTTTGCGCGGACGTGGAAACGATCTCACTTCTCCTTGGGATTGTACCCTCAGCTGTACTTTCTCAATTTACGACACGTTCGAATGTTCATGAAAGCCTCCTTCAAGTTCTCAACCCATCTGCAACGCAACATTATCATCACTTTACCTGGAAATCCATTGTCGGCGAATACCCATTGTCCTTCGCGCCAGATCAACTCGCTCAAGTCCTTTTCTCGATCTATCTCAAGATGTTTTCCGATGAAAACATTGCTCGTCAGATGCAAACGATGTCCACATCTCCCACCCGCGCAATCCAAGAGGCGACCCTCCTACACTACACTCGTCGCAGCTTCGTACAGCTGTTGAGCCATGTCAAGTCTCGCGTTCGAGCAAATTGGGATCTGGTCATGGAGAGGTTCGACGATCAGCTCGCCGCCGACTCTAGCTTGATATTAGGATCCAACTTCTACCAAGAGATGTGTTGCTACTTCCACCTCTTGGATGTCGTCACCTTCACCTCCATGGAGCCGTGGTACATCAACGAGCTGCGCGTCAAGGAGAAGTCGACTATCTTCAGAGACTGGGAGACCATCCCAGCTGTAGTCACGGTCGTACTTGTTGTTCCCAGGCACAAGATCACAGCTGTCGAATATGAACTTCGCAAGGCGGGGACGCCCATCCTCCTTTGTGAAATCCGCAGTACGAGCTTATGGAACATGTTCGCTCACGTATCTGCGGCCTACGGCAAGCTCGAGATTACTGGTGCGGGTCAAAAGAAATCCGCGATCATCATGCCCGACGAGGAGGGCGAATCGGCATCCTCTCTAGTTGTTTTCTTCTCCGCCCCGTCGAGCTCATTGATGTTGTCCTCCAATGCCATGGTTGGGTTAAGGACCCGCCCTACCCCACACACGTCTCGTTCTTCGTTGCTAATAGAAGCCATCTTCAAAGCAAAGCTAGAGGATTCGCAACAAGTTCACATAATCGCCGAACCTCCTCGCCCACCCAATACCCCGCCAACTACCACGCATACACATACCCGGCCAACCCTAGAGAGCGAGAATGCGTTCGATGTAAAGATGGATGCCTCTTGCACGAAGATCCGTTCATTCACGCTTCGCGTGGATATTGAGGACATGGCCGGACAAGCTTCGCTAGCTGCAGGGTCGCCCGTCAAGATCGAGCAGACGTCGGCCCATGGAGCGCGTTTGTACATCGACAAGTACTCGAAGGTGCTCGGCTTCCCACTG
>JBBPRJ010000127.1:0-15792 GCA_038092975.1 Chalciporus piperatoides | reverse complement strand
TATCCAGCCGAGCTGAGGACATGATCAGCCAGAGTTCAGTCGATTTTAGAGGAAAACTGACAACGCTACTTGCTACATCGCTCTGAGCGAATATTACTGACATCTTCGACAAGGGGGAAGCGGGAACACTGAAGAATCTATTTCTATTTATTTACGGTAGGTATTTCAATAAAATGTTGAGGAGGTAGTCACGTGACGACTTTGCATTAACTTGTTGCCGAAGAGCTTGCTCACCGCCAAAAGTCATCCATCCATGAGTGGTCAAGAGGCATTCCGAAGGTTCGCGCAGCAAGTTCAGCGGGCAGGCGGTCAAGGGAGTGGTGGTCCCCAGCGACTATTTGCCGGAGGAGGTTTACTGGCAGCACTTATTGGTGGTGGTCTGCTTCTCAATGCCAGTCTGTTTAACGGTGCGTCTTGTCTTCTTCGTCTATTAGAGAGCCGCGCTAGAATCATCTCAAGTTGACGGTGGTCATCGCGCCATCAAGTATACGCGGTAAGAGCAACAAGTTAGCAGCAACGCTCCCACTTACGCGCTTTTTCTAGTTTACACGGTGTAAAAGACGAAATTTACAACGAAGGAACACACCTTATGGTGCGTCTCTTCTCCCACATTCTGCCCGAAAGATTCACTCAGTTACTCTAGGTTCCTTGGTTTGAGACACCAATCGTCTTTGACATTCGTGCCAAACCCAGGAGTGTTGCAAGTTTGACTGGGACGAAAGGTCTGTGTCCAGTATGGCTGGCGACCATCATCCTGAACCACTTTCAGATCTGCAAATGGTAAACATCACTTGCAGAGTTCTGTCGCGGCCATCTATCTTGGCGTTACCAACGATATTCCGTGAACTTGGGAAGGACTACGACGAGCGCGCGTTGCCATCGATCGTCAACGAAGTTCTTAAGAGTGTAGTTGCTCAATTCAATGCTAGCCAGCTGATCACTCAGCGAGAAATGGTTGGCCATGCCCTGATGACGCTCTTTTTTTGATTTACTTACTGTGCCGTGCTAGGTTTCTCGACTGATCCGCGAAAATCTCACAACGCGGGCGCTGCGATTCAATATAGTTCTCGATGATGTTTCGATTACTCACGTTGCATTCTCTCCCGAGTTTACGCATGCTGTAGAGGCCAAACAAGTCAGACCCCTTTTGCAATTCCCCACGACATGGCTAATTTAACTCCTCTGCCAAGGTTGCACAACAAACTGCACTTCGAGCTGCCTTCCTGGTCGACCAGGCAATACAGGAGAAGCAAGTGAGTTTCGACAATTCCGAGTGATGGGCTCATGCTAACCCCCAACAGTCGATCATCGTCAGAGCGCAAGGTGAAGCCCGGAGTGCGGAGCTAATCGGTGAAGCTATGCGGGCAAACAAAGGTTTCCTTGAACTACGACGTCTAGAGGCTGCACGAGAGATTGCTAACATCTTGGCTGGATCCGGAAATCGGGTCATGCTTGATGCCCAGAGTTTGCTCTTAAATGGTGCGCCTACAACCTTGAAAGAAATATTGACCGTTTGCTGACTATGCAATGTATAGTCACTGGAGAGGACACAAGGGAACTCCTACGAATGAAGAAGTAGAAATTTCTTGCTCGCTATGTTGTGCCCTCGTTGTAACAGGATGCATCGCCTCCCTAATCCATGCCCTCCCACCTGTCTGCATGAGGCAGTGTATGACTGAGTTTTTACCCGGCCTAAGAAATGTGGATGGATGGCGAGTCTCAGTAACTGCGTATAGGTTTCGGTTTTTGATTGCGATCACGTGTCCTCGCTTCGACTCTTCATTCACCTTCACTGTACCAATGTCGTGACTTGGACCACAACTTGCCTTCCCCCCACGGCCTATTACAATGTCTAGGTCAGGCCTGAAGCGCCACAGGTCCCGCAGCCAAACAGAACATGGATCAGAAAGTCAACAGCACCGTTCAGATGCAGACCCGAAAGTTGGGATGGATCCCAAGCGTGTACGATGGGATAGCCCCCCCGCTTTACAAGATGAGCCAGGTTCGTCAAATTCGGACTCCACGGAGCCCGTGAAGGTAGCGTTTCATGTTGCGCGGGGGTTTTCTATCGGCCGCTGAACCTCCTTCTAGGCTTGCTTGACGATATTTTGTCAGCAGTAAGTCTACATGTTTTCTTCTGTCACACTCATGAATTTGGCAGTGGCCGCATTGGTGGTGCCTACTATGATCCTGTTAAATGCATTGTGTATGTACTCGAGGACACCCAAGAAGGTGTCCATTATGACTTGACGAACATGAGTCAGTCGCTGCTTCTCCGCATAGACCGAATATTGAACATCCTCCAGTGTTGGAACATTCGAATCCCGATGTCATACTCACCAGCTCAAAGGCGGACGACACGTTCATTGCAGTCTTACAACGTCACGGTACATTCTCACTGGCGCATATATTGGGGTTTACCAAAAATCCGCCTAGCCGAAACGTCTGGGGGTCTTTTTCAGATAAGACCACACAAGGAATTTAGTCCGACCAGGGGTCAAGACAGGTTGCTATCTCTGAGATTGCTGGCGCAACTGGACCCCGATTTAGACGCAAATAATGAGCATATATCCGACGTGTCATCCGTGTCCGGGCTGAGAAACGCGTACGACTTCATGGCCAAACGAAGAGAGGTAAATGGAGACCCAACAATGGAAAGGTGGAACGCAGGTATACGCCTAGCAAATTTCGCCTCTTTGGAATCAGCACCTCTCTGTGTAAGTCATTCGGGAATCGACGTAGAGCAGCAGGTGACCTTATTTATAGAAATCTTCTGTGGGCGCACTACTTGACTTCCTCACGCGCGAGAAAGTAGCGGGGGGGATGGATGATGACGGTGTGGTGAATCTGGATATCTGTGGTATCGAAGCCTTGGCATTGTAGGCCCCCCCTTCTTCACCAGGTTCAAGTTGCTCACTGCCACGCAGTGACGGAGTGATGCATATGAATGCAGATACACTTTCGTAGGTTTAGTCACTTCGTTCAAGTGACTGCTGACACTCTCATACGGCAGCTCATTGCAAGTATTTGAGAACGAGAACCATGCGTCCATCCACTCCGAGAAAACAAAAGAAGGACTGTCGTTATATGGTCTTCGTTATTTCCTTTCTTTGTGATGTACGTTCACTGACTCTGGTGTTTAGGAATTCTGAACACTACGCGGACCCCGCTGGGTCGCTCTCTTCTTCGCACGTGGTGTATGCGCCCCTCATTGTTCCTCGAGGTTCTCAAAGCACGACATGATGCCGTAGAGTGTTTCTTGCGCCCTGAGAATTTACCCGTTGTCGGCGCGTTGCACACTCATCTCAAAGGTATCACCAATATTCCTAGAACTTTGACGGCGCTGCGGTCTGGCAAAGCAGCGATTTCTGATTGGCAGGCATTGGTGAAGGTTAGTCTGTTCAGTCTAGCTGGATCTCTTGGGCTGAGCTGTGTAGTTTACCTATCATTGTGCAATGATTCGTGACGCACTGGTGGAGCTACGCCAAGGCAGGCATGTCGACATTGTTGTAAGAGTGAGTATTTTTTGGTTAGGATCGTCATGCAGGCTCTGAATTATTGTAGCTCAACGAGGTGTTGGATGTGAGTTGTTTCAAGGAGGCCGGGAGCAAGATCAACGAAGCGGTTAGGATTTTTCTCTTTGATTGGAACGCAATTCGAGTGTTAATTTGGCACCAATAGATCGACTGGGAAGAGTCAGCCGAGGTTGGGCGTGTGTGCGTCCGGGCGCACGTCGACGAAGAACTTGACAAGCGGAAGCATGTTTACCGGGGGATAGATTCCGTGTTGGTGGGTCGAGCTTACCCGGTTCACGTCTAACAGCAAACTAACGATGGGAATGGGAACAGTCAAAAGTCGCCGAGCAGATATCTCAAACAGTCCCTGCGGAGTATGCCGAATCATTGAATGTTGTATATTTTCCTCAGCTCGGTTCGTGTATTACCCAGTCAGGCGTGCAACCCTGGCACCACTGAACCCGCTGAAAGGTTTCCTCATTACTATACCAATGCGAGACGAGTGGGAAGCAGAGACGGGGATCCAAGTATTGGATGGATGGAGTTTCCAGGTAAGTAAATCTTTCCAGTGATATCGTTTCGCGATGAACTGACCCGTCATCAAGTTTTCTTCGGAGTGCGTTTGGACATTCCTGCCCAATCTTTACGGTCTTAGTTCCCTGCAGGTCTCAGGTTTACTTCAAATCCAAGGAGATGCAAGGTGCAAACCTCCAGCGTGCTCACGAATAACACTGAGCTCTCTTCGCAGATATGGACAACCATATCGGAGACCTTCACCCCGCGATCGTTGGTATGGATCTCCGTCATGATAGACATTCCAGAGTTGACAATATCCAGACCGAGAGATTGAGATCATCCAAGACTTACTCGACGAGATTCTTACATATGACCAGACGATGGGGAATGCCTGCAATGTTTGCGCTGAGCTCGACTGCTTGCTTTCGTTTGCGGAGGCTGCGAGAGCATTTAACTATCGGCGTCCGCAGATGGTGGATGAACCTATTATTGACATCGTCCAGGGAAGGTAAAATTTAGTCGATTGTTCATAAGATGTTCCCCTCAGCTCGCCTACTAGGCATCCCCTACAAGAGCAGATCTCGGACACTTTCGTTCCCAATGATGCCCGTCTCGTCAGTGGGGTTGGCTTTGGACATTCTTACGAGGATGAAGTAGCTTCAAACGGGGAGGTTGACACCTCACGGAGTAGCGTGGTTCTGTGTACAGGAGCTAATGCCTGTGGTAAAGTCAGTCCCCATTATGTTGCTGTAGTAGCTGCTAACCAGCCGGATATTCGCAGAGTGTCTATTTAAAACAGGTCGCGATAATTCAATACATGGCGCAGGTGTGTGATACAACTGCATCAATGAGATACTATTTTGACCCAGCTATTTTTACAGATTGGGAGGTACGTCGTGTAGCGTCCGCTAGCACGCGTGACTAAGCTCTCACAGTTTTGTCCCCGCTGAGTCTGCTACGCTGGGGATAGTCGATAAAAGTCCGTCTCAGGCTAACGGCTGACTGTTCCTGTGTTGACCTTAATTCGTGCACAGTTTTCACGCGGATTCAGACTCGAGAATCAGTCTCAAAGGTATCAGATTCAAATCCCAGAATGACTTTTCCCGATATACCTTCTCTTCCAGGTCCAATCAGCGTTCATGATAGACCTCAATCAAGTATCATTCGCTCTGCGAAACTGTACCTCCAGGTCGCTGATTTTACTTGACGAATTCGGGAAAGGAACAGTGGCTACGGGTTTGTCTGTGTTCTCAGTCAATTGTGTACTGAAGTTCGTGACTTTCTTTAGATGGAGCTGGCCTGTTCTGCGGCGTCTTGAAGCACCTCCTCGACCGCGGAAGAGACTGTCCAAAAGTCCTCGTTGCGTCTCACTTTCATGAAGTTTTCCGGAAGGACTTGCTTGACCCACACAAGCTCCCTATCAGCTTCCTTCACATGAAAGTTCTCTTCACCTCCAGCACCGGCGACGTCCTCGACACCAATGAAATGCTTACAGACTCGCAGACAGAAGACAGTGTTTCCCGAGGTCCAGCGCCCGGCGAGAAGATCATGTACCTTTATCAGTAATCAGATGATTGACATTCATCGAAGGGTTGCTGTACTGAACCTTGATAGGGTTGCACCAGGTCTCTCGCTTTCTTCTCATGCTGCCCAATGTGCGGCGATGTTCGGACTGCCCCGTCGCATTGTGGCTAGGGCTCAATATGTCAGGTAACACGTTTTTTGCACTTACGCCAAAGTTTTATACATAGGCTTACTCCCGTTGGGACTCAATGAAGTGAACTCCTGGCCGAACACGAACTTGGGAAATTGCTCGAGGAGAATATGACCGACGACGAACGACTGGACCTTCAAGCTGCCGAGGAAGTCGCCCGTCGGTTTTTGGAATGGGACCTCACCAGTGATGAAGCAACTCAACAAACTGGCGTCAAATCTCAACTCGCTCAGATTCTTGGAAGAGACCCAGATTATGAATGAACCTATGTAGGAGCCCACTCTGTATTCAATGCAGCACAGCGGTACGAACTCTTGTGGACGAGTAACCTTTGCGGTGACAAGACTCAGACCATCACCATACGCTACACTAATGTGCTCTTCTCTTTGTGAATCTCTACACCCGGAGGGGCACCAAGAGCTGGGGCGAACGGAGTCAGAAATATCTTGGAGCAATAGGAGGACACCATACCCTGCTTGATGCTTCCGTACAACACGAACTGACCGGACACCAACCCCGCGGTCATCACCATCCTTGGGCCCAGCCCGGCAAACAAACCGCTTAACTTTGACTGCCGCGCTAGAATGCTGAGTCTATAGATCATAGAACCTTGAGGACCATGTCCTTTGTTAATCTGGCTGAGTAAGGTGTCGGCAGGCTGTGAAAGCTCATTAGCAACGTTCCCATGAAAGGGATGTGAAAGTTGACCTGGCTAAGGACTGCAGCTGCAAAGCCCGCAATGATTCCACTGCCGAGCTGAAGGCCGAATTTGCTTGTGCCAGAGAGGCTTCTCCGTGTCTCCTCGGACATAGCACTGAAAGCTACTTCGTGACAAAATTCATTCACTGTGAATTGCCCAATCGCATAGGGGATCTGCCTGTGTAGCCATCGACAGTGAGTACCAGCACGATCGGTTGATGGGTGCACTGAACTTGCAGAGTATGGGGAGAAAGCCAGCATACAGCTCGGCAATACCTCCTTCCCGGGCAAGGCGGGAAAAACCAGTAACCAGACCGGTGGCATAGTTTTTTTGTGAGACCAGTCTAATTCTAGTGGCCTCTAGCGGGGTGAGCAAGATATCCGCGAAGAATCTGGTGCACACTAAGGTGAGTCACCATGCTAACCGCCCAAGGCGTAGAGTATCTCACTCTGCAACACTCGCCGAACCGAGGTAAATTGCAGTCCTATGCTTGACAGCATCCTCCGGACCTATCATTGCTACTGACTTCGCCTTCCAATATTCGTACCCTGCGAATTTAGCGCCTCCTTGGACGAAGTAGCCTACAGCAGTGGGTCCGAAACCGGTCAAAAGGGCGCGAGGACTTTCATTCGTGATAACGTATCGGGTTCCGGTGATGATGTTAAGCTTCTTATATGCGGGGTCAACTTGAATACGCGTCTTCACGACATCAATAGCTATTTTGAAACTGGTGATTTTGAGTCTCGGAATGGAAATGACTGACACACACGCGTCATGGCGCCATGGGTGAGCCTACGATCAATGTTCAGGTCAACATATCAAGTTTCGGGGGATCGACCTACGTGCAGCATACCGCCCCTTGGTAGGTCGTTAGGGGTGTTCACTCATCCGATAAACTTGAAGCTCACCTGCGAAGAAGAATGAAGTATAGTCCCTGGAGGCGAATCGGGGTATGCCTTTGCGCTGTGGTTTGTCCATTGCTGGTGAGCGTTGAACTGGCGGAGGCGAGACGGAGGAGGTATACTTCTGCCAAGTGACGTCATGCGGAGGAATACCGGCAACTTGACTTGGTCGCCGGCTCGAATTGGTTCAGGTCGAGATATGTGATCAAGTGATAACGGAACGTCCTCCTCCGTTGCATTCCTCACACTTTCACCATGCCGTCCGTTGCTGGAATCACTTACTTCAAGAAATCTGAAGCCTACAACTCATCCAGCCTCGATGGAGCACTCTCTCTTCTTGCCAAAGCGGACGGGCTGAAAAGGTATGTTTCAACACATTTGCCACCTATCCTGCGTAATCGTATTCAATCAATGTGATCAAACTCAAGCTCGTACATCGGAAATCAAACCGAAGACGAGTCGATCCTGTTCTTGGTCAACGGTGCGATTTTCATCCCACGTCATCATCTCGTAGATATCGATGAGGTGCTGATGAGACCTCCCTGTTGTAGACTGGGTCTCGAAAGATGCCCGTGATGCACTCCCCAACCATGATGAAATAGCAAAGGCTTCTCACTCTGCCTATGGATCCCCACCGACGTCCAACTACGTCGAGTTCGACAATACCGAGGGACCCCTTGGTGCACCTATCACTGAATTCGTCACCTTCACCTTGAAGGAGGGAAAGAAAATGGCTGAGTTGGAACCATTGGTTCAGGAACTTCACGAGAAGCTTCCCGGAACGCCAAAATTCCATGGAGATAGCTGGGCTCCGGTCATTGGAAAGGACAATGTGTACTACGGTATCTTGGGGTGGGACACCGTCGACGTACGTGTATCGTTAAACACTCACTTTAACAGCCCTCCTCATGACGTCGTCTTTCAGGCACACTGGGATGCCGTCAAAGAGGGTGACCTCAAGGAGGTGATTGACCGGGTCAAGCAAATCGCAGACTTGTGGTTGGTCCACGCTGCCTTGAACGCGTTCCGCGCGTGAGCGAAGAGAAATTTGGACTCCACTTGTCGATGAGATGTAAAGTATTAGCTATGTATGCATCGAAGGAAGTTTTTTTTTGAAGATGGATGTCATACTGGATGTCAACGGAGTCGGATCGTTATTTCATATTGCGTTCATGTTCAGCGCATGGCACCTGAGCGCTGAGGAGCCAATCCCGTACTTCCAGGTCGTTGTGCACTGGTGAGCGCACGTGAAGCCATGTGAGGAGCAAGCAGACAAGGAGATGAAGTTACGGGTTATGATGAGGATGTGATTTTATCAAGCCTCGTTTACTTTCCTCGTTGACCTCGCGTTCGATCTGCTGTGCGTTGAGGTGTGTTGAGCACGCAGAAAACACGAGTCCACTTGACCTGACCGTGTGTGATCCTCGCCACGGGAGGAATAAAGCTCACAGCAAGTCTAAAACTCCGCTCAAAAGTCAAACGTTACCAGCCTCATCCCTCCTACTCCCTCTAGATATCCCCCTCACCCTCAAAATGTCCGTCCATCTCATCCCCAACAATGCGTTGGGCTTCAACAGTCCGTCACCCAATCCAACTCCTAATTTCTGTGCTGACCTCCATCTCCAGGACCGTTCACCCAACTCGTAAAAAGGGTCCTTGTAGTCACAAATCAGAATACGGCCCCAGTCGCCTTCAAGGTCAAAACGACAGCACCAAAGGTTCGTATTTCACCCCAAGAACATCCTGTGCCATCTCTCAGACATCCACTAGCTGTACTGCGTTCGTCCTAACTCCGGGAGAATTGAGCCAGGAGACAGCGTCGAGGTATCAGGTATGCCTCGTGCAACGTCATTTTTCTATATCTCAACTACGACCCCTCTCCCCTTCCAGTAATGCTTCAACCCATGAAGGAAGAGCCGCCACTGTCCACTAAATGCAAGGACAAGTTCCTGATTCAAAGCACCCTCATCACACCCGACAAGGAGACAAAGGATCTGCAGGATATCGTGAGAATCATTTCCCTTTACTGCTCGCTTTCCACTGAGCGTTTCGCAGTGGAATGCTTCCGGTGGTCCAGGAGAAGAGTGGAAAGTTCACCAGCAAAAATTGCGTGTCGTGTATCTCCCACTAGACCAGACTGTCGAAGAGGAGGATGAGGTACCAACGGATGAACCTACTGCCAGACCTACCATGCTGCCAGCCAGAAGTTCTGGCCTTGAGGTAAGTGACATCTCCCTGCAATTTGGAGCTATTCTAGATCTGATCTGATCGGAACTCCAGGGTTACGAGACCGTGGGTGTACCCCGTGCACCACCACAACCTATTCCTGCATGGAGCACCGAAGCCGAAGGACCCTCGTTATCCTCACCACCTCCTGTCCGTACAGCGTCGCCCCCACGGGTACGAGAATCTGATAGTCTCTACCACGATGACTCCAGAGACGAATTCCAGCGTTCAACAAGCGGTCCTGGCGTAGGCATCGTAAACGTTAACGTTCACCAACCATCACCGCCCTCTTCACCACCTCCAAGTCAGGCCGTTCAAACCGTTCAGACCACCCAAGCCGTCCAGATCAATCGCGACCTCGAAAACAAGCTCGGCGATGCTCAGGCTGAGATACAACGCTTGCGCGCACTGCTAGCAGCCGTGCCAGATCCGAGCTCCACAGCACCCGAATCTGTAGCACCCGAGTCTGTTGCACTAACCGAATACCGACCGAAATATGTTGGGTCCGATGATGGTGCAAGCACATATTATGGGACGGAGATGGGAACGATGGTGGATCGAGACACGATTATACACCAGGATGGTGTACCACTGCAGGTGGTTATCATCATAGCCCTTGGCGTGTTTATCACGACATATCTATTTTTCTAAGCAAGGTGTCCAAGCAGACTCCCCCTCGCTTTATTCCGTTCCTTTCTCGGCCCCTTCGGACTCGTTCATAGTCGCTATCTACGCGACTTCCAGATCTCGTCAAGCAGAGATGTCAATGCATGCTACATTCATCTCGTATGAAACACAGGTTTTTGATGGTGAAGAAATTGAAGGGTTTCTTTTCGGTGTGCATTCGACTCTTCTGCATAGCTTTCCTATACGATAGCACCTCCTTGTTGTTCGCTAGTTTCCTCCTCGTGTACATAGATATCTATTTTTCTGCGTATTTTACTATTTGTGCACACCGACCCAGTCTCAACAGGCAGCTTTGAGAGCACTCGTCCCCAAGACCGCATATGCCTCAAGGCTAGAGGCCTGACCAAAGGCTAATTAGTCCTAGGACATACTGGGACTAGCAAACTTGCCAATACGCGTACGGCGGCCCGAGTTTGCTTCCGGGTGACAATCGCGCGGATAGACCGCTGAATTGTACTGGAGAGTCTGGCAGAAGTCGTTCTTCGAGTTGTACCCACACAAAGTCATTCCCATCATGTTGGATCATTTCAACGAAAAGAAGTCGAACAGGTCTATCTACCTTACTGTAGCACTCACTGCGGCAGCAACCTTCGTATTGTACAACTTGTTCTTCAAGGCACCTGAAGCAGTGCTGGTCCAGAAGGTGAGCTCGGTATCGGATAGGCAACGAGGGCGATTTAATTGACTCCATGCAACCCGCTAGGCAGTCGTAGTTTTGAACGGCGAATCCCCCGTCTCTGGCAAAGTGACTTTCGAGCAATCCACGAAAGATGGTCCAGTCACCATCTCAGGGAAAATCGAGAACCTCGATCCTTCTTCGCTTCGAGGATTCCACATCCAGTAGGTCATCGTTATCTATTCATCATGCGGTTCATTGTGACTGACTCATACTTGGCAATAGTGAGCTTGGAGACCTCAGTCAAGGGTGTCTCTCCACAGGTTCTCATTACAACCCCTTCGGGAAACTTCATGGTGCTCCGGCGGACTCAGTGAGGCATGCTGGTGACTTGGGGAACATCGTTAGCGACGAACACGGAGTTGCAACGTTCTCATTCGAGGATAATGACATCTCTCTCAATGGCCCGCTTAGCATAATTGGGTACGTTCAGTTCCAGCCTCATCACTTGATCATGATGTCTAGCTGACAAACACTTCCAGTCGTGCTGTGGTCGTGCACCAGGTGAGAAAGATATTTCTGTCCTATTCGCACACTCATAACCCCTGATAGGGCGAGGACGACCTTGGCAGAGGGGGAAATGAAGACTCCCACAAAACTGGTAATGCAGGCGGGAGGGCAGCTTGCGGTGTTATCGGTACGCCGTCTCGTTATGACATCCATTTCGAACAACATCGTAAATCATGTCACAGGTCGTGTTTGAATGCATGTGCAATGTAGTCATGCCCTGTTCTTCCCGCCCATTTGAAGCTCAATCACCCCTTTCCCCTTTGTGAGAATAGTTAGTTTGTTTTACGACGTGCGCTATCGAAGCCTGCCTCGTGTACATTTACTGTTTACTAGCACAGCAAGAGAACCGTGGCGTGTTAATTGCCGTCCGCAGAAGCTGAGACCGTGAGATTACCCTAGCTGGTAGTAATAGGGTACAGAGATGGCGACACACGTGCAAGGTCCTGCGCAAACTGTGGGCCCGTTCAGTTCGTACCTGTGAAACAGATCGGATCAGCGAGACAGTTCAGTCTTATGCGGTCCGATCTCGCTGCCACGCTGTCCATACTGAGTTTGCTGCGGGCTGGAAGAAGTCTGCGTGACCGTTGCTGGTGCAGATGTTGATGGCGGCACTGGTGTTGTGGTTGTTAATGTGGATAAGCTGCTAACCGTTCCGGGACCGCTCTCGATGTAGACACCTGAGAAATACCAGTCCTTGGTCTGGACCACTCTGGATGCGCAAGACCCCCAAGTTTCGGGAATTGGTGGAGGTCGATCCGGGAAGGTTGGACACAACACGCTTGTGTGAATCCTTCAGTGGATGCCCAGAGACAACTGCGCCCGCGGTGAACTAAAAAAATGACAGCGAGGGAGGTTCAACAGCGATGCCGACGTCCATCGCACTCACGTTAATGTCATATGCGAAGCTGTACCCTACACCGGGGGTGAAAGGGGTGCCCCACTGTGGGTTGCTTTGGATCATCCATTCCATATTCGTATTATTCGGCCCAACACCGTACTCGAGCTCTGTAAAGTGTGGCTCGAAGAACACGATTTGGTGCTCCAGTGAGGACTAAACATGTCCCTCCAGCTGTCAGTGTGATGTCAAGAGCTGGAGATGTGCATCACCCACATTCGGAGGCTTGGTCGATGCAAGCATGACCGAGAGTGATAAAAGAGCTCCCCTGTGCCGAGATTCGCCGTCGTTTGGGGGGTGAGCTCCGCCCTCTCCATGTTAGTATTCCAAATTGCTGTAGAGTCGATCATTACTCTCAGCCCATGAACTTCAGAGGTGTCGGCTGGGTGTTTGTGGACGTTGGGAGACACGGTCAGCCGAAGAGGACGACGAACCTCACGAACCAGTGCTCACGATGTGGGATAATGGGAAGTGGGTTGGCTTCTGTGAATGTAGTATAGAAGTCGTTATTCGCGAAATTTCTCCCAGGTTTGGACACGCACCCACTGGTACTCCCCCACCTCATTGGAGCAAGCCGTAGGTCAGTCATAATCAGACAGAAAATGTTGGCGTACATGTATCAAATGGAGATACGTTCGAGTGGGCATTAAAAGACCCGGACCAGACAGTTGTCCAAGCCTGGACTGACAGCGGTAGGATAGATATCAGAAAAACATGTAAGGAATCCGAGGAAGTAGCTTCTTCGAGCGATGTTTGGCTGCAGAGTACGCTGACGGGGGAAAACGCCGACGAATTATCCGTGGAAGCATTAGATCAAGAGGGAAAGCACGACACACACGGCGGCCCATGAGAAGGAATGCTCGTCGCCACCTCGGCGCAATGGCATTCTGCGGTCATGTGGAGCGGAGGTGGTATCAAATCGTGTCATGTTCGAGTTCAACTTCATCCTACCACCACAGAACGTGAAGCCCGCTCACCTCCATCGACATGCAGACGCCACGTATTCCCAGACATTCGACGAGGCGAGCTGAACCCGCCAAGCGCAGGCTCAAGCGATGGCTCCTAAGGCGCGTGAAGGAAGGCACCCGTATCCTGGAATCAGCCTCCACGCGCTACATCGAGCTTCTCCCTCAGAGCCGTTGGGATCGAATCGTGTTGTTCATGTTCACGTGCTGTCTGTTCACCTTCTTGCGTGCCCTTGGCGGTTTCGGTTTCGTCGAAGATACCCCACACCCACTGAACCACACGCTCGTATATCCAAGCACGCCTTCATCTTCCTCTCCGGCGTCACAGAGAAGCGCGGACACGTCGTCGAACAAAGACTGGGTGCTAGGCAGGAAGGGCGTGACGCGAGTGGTTGTGGGGTGGCATGGAGAATACGAACTCTTCTCAAGCACGGCGCCAACCCCCCCTTCGATCCCACAGGACGCGTTCCCGGATCCGACCCCTGTCTTGGACGGAGTAGAACATCAGTCGGCATTTGACATTCCCCTGTCCATGACGAGCGGCATCAACCCAGCGATGGACTTTTCGGCCGCGCTCCGTGGAATCCCCTACGATCCGTTCCATCTCGACTTTGAAGGCTTCAGTGGAGGTGAACCTCTTGGATTGTACCCCGTCGCAGAACCACCGAGTACCGCACGACAGAACACACGACCACGGAGGTTTGGGAGGTGTGTCGTTGGAGAAGACTGCATGTAATACTGCACGAATCCGGGGTGGCATTCACTATATCATTTTGTATCGAAAGTCGAGTTCTTGTCTTTGTTGTGTAGGCTTGCTGTTTGTTTCCCACAAGGCTGTTGGCCATCCTCCAGCTTGCGTCACACCCCGACACTGAAGGTACTAACAGCAAAGTCGATCTCCTACAATATGTCGCGTGAACAACGTTCTCAAACTTATGGTAAAGACAGCAGCTCTAAACGCGACCGTTACGAGGATAAAGACCACGAGCACAGGAAAGGCGACGACAGGGACTATGACAGACATGCCAACGGACGTCGTGATAGTCCCAGGCGAGATGGAGAGCGGAGAAGTGACCGATGGGAATACCGTGACGTCAGAAGGTCTGACAGACGGGACTACGATGACAGGAGGAAGGACAGAGAACACGACACCGACCGTGACCGCCGTCATGAACGTCGGAGAGATCAGGAGAGGGATGGGGAGTATGCTGCCCGCGGAGGACCTCGTGACCGGGAAACCAATAGGGAGCGTTCAGGACCGTTACGTCGTTCTGCTTCTCCCCCACGTCGCTCCGGCTCCAGGACACGGTCCAAAAGCCCAGATGACAAGGCGAAACCAAACTTCAAGCCGTCCGGTTTGCTCGCAGCTGCCACCAATACCGTCAAGGCAATCGATGGAACGAGCACCGTTCTAAAATACAACGAACCACCCGAAGCCAGAAAACCACAGCTAGGATGGAGATTATACGTTTTCAAAGGGAGTGAACAGCTAGGTATGTCTTGGATCCCGGTGTCTGCTCCACTTCGTGACATGGTCGGTCTCATCATCCTACCAGAACTCCTTCACATTCATCGACAGAGTGCCTATTTGATAGGGAGGGACCGTACAGTTGCTGATATATTCGTCGAGCATCCTTCTTGCTCCAAACAACACGCAGTGATCCAACGTAAGTTGCTGTACGACTTCTATCCCTTATCACCCTTCAAATTCGCTCACCATTTTCTCCTAGACCGCCAAGTGCAAGAGAAGGACGAATTTGGAGGCTCAAAAGCGGTCATCAAGTCTGTTTCTCTTGTATAGGCTTCTTCATACCACTAACACACCCCCTCAGACCATTCATCATTGACCTTCAATCCACAAATGCTACCCACGTCAATGATAAAACCATACCTACCACAAGATTTTACGAATTGAAACCCGGGGATGGTGAGTCGTGCATTTAGTGTTGAAGGTTTCGTTCTAAATCGCCACTGCAAGTGATCAAATTTGGCTTGTCGAATCGTGAATATGTCCTACTACATGACGAGGCGACTTGAAGAGTAGAAACTAGGTTGTCGCGCGACATTCGATGCTGCGAAATATCGTCCATGCAGGTTAAACTTCATCCCCATTTACCCTTGTGTGGATATCACCGGCCGGGAGGCAGCTCTCGTCGGATAGTCAGCCCGGTCGACGTCCCTGTAGATTCTTTATATGTAACTTCTTTTTCACCTTTGGGAGTCACCCAGGTCTGACAACATGTTCCTGCTCTTTCACCTGCTGTGAAGTGAGTACAACTTCAAGTGCTGCATCGCATCGTATGTTCCACTCTTCCCCGAGAAGTGATTCAGAAACATACATGAAACAAGGAGTCAAGTGCCAAAACCTGTAACCTCCCAAATTTAGCGTCTTGTATATTTCACCACTTGGCATTGGTGTGCGCCGACAGTGTTTCCGACCAGTTGTCTCGACAGTTAGCTCAGACACTACTACTTCCAGTCAAGTG
>JBBPRJ010000126.1:0-15805 GCA_038092975.1 Chalciporus piperatoides | reverse complement strand
GTCGAGGTGGTAAAGTTACTCCGCATCCCTGATTTTGTGCAGCTAGTGCATTACTTCACGGATGAAGGGGACGCGATTAAGAATACTCGCACGCATCTGATCTTCGAAGCCAAACCTCCGGGCCAACCGGATTTCCTCGATCTTTGGAGACAGCAAGTTAGGGAGCAGGCTGTACTTGCATTTCAGTCTGAAGATTTACTGTCGGACCTTAAAGTTATGATGGCTATTGGCGGGTATTGGACATACCGTGAGATGGAGCGTCCCGCACTGCCGGCGCCGCTCCTCGGCAAAATAGCCCTCGCGCCCAAGAGAGATGTTACCTACCCGCCCCCGGCCGGATCCGATGAATCTGAACCAGAAGGTGCCCAGCCTGAGGACCAAATTCTACTACCACCACCACCCCAGTTCTTAGCGCAACTCAGCCAAGACGGCCACTTCCATTTAGGGGCACCTGGCGACCGATCTATGGAGGCGTTTGCCTTGATTCGCGCTCATATTGTCCAAGACCTTTAGATTGTTATTCGTCTTAAGGATAACCCGCTGCTTCCTGTCCGCCTCTCCCGTACACAGATGTGCCTGTTTTTATCTTGGAATTCATTAGTCAATCAAACTATCTAGGTCGTTTCATGCTTGTTTGCACACTCTATAAGTACTTACTATCAGTGCCCCGGAAGTGCAAAAAATACAGTAGATCATTTCCAACGCTTCAACAAATATACCTATACGTCTCAGTACAGATTGAGAACAAGTTGATCCAGCTCCTGCGCCTTTTATCAGATTTGTCGATAGTAGTATGTGTGGACAGTTACATAACTTGATGCTCACGTAGGCTGGATAACCGAGAACTTTGTTGTCTACATTGATACGGATTGACTGCCCAAATGCCTTACATGAGCATCTGTTTGGCCCCATCTCCTCCAAATGGCTCTACAAATTCTCTCGCCGTCTCCGACAGCAATTCCACGACATCCGGCTCGTCTTCCAAACGCCTCTTCAAACTTTTAGCAGCAGCGCCCACACTCTCTTATCTATCCCCAACTCATTTCCCTTGTTAAACACTGCATCGCCGACAAGTCGTTTTCAAGAGGAGGGAAGGGGGGGAAAGAACTGTCGACGTCCATTTGAATGAAGAGTTTGTAGACGCCTTGCGCGACCACCCATGCTCCCCAAAAAGTCGTGGACTTGAACCTTCCGACCATCCGATAAGTCTTACCACGCCATGTTCATCTAGAAAGGGATAATATGATAGTCATTTGCAACACGTGTATCGTGTCTGGTACGCCCTCTTGCAGCTTATCTTCGATGGCCATCGCTCCGAGGAGGAGCATGTCTTTTTCAACGAGTTCCGCAGCCTGGTCGAGAGCTTCCGAGCGTCCGTTGATGGTAGCGGGCGCCTGTGAATAGATGGTCGCCCATTGAGCATATTCGGCGGCTGGGCCGTCGCGGTAAGCTATGCAGAGCGTTCGGAGACCTTCTGTCGCGTAGTCTCAAAAACGTCGACCCCACGTGGTCAACATGAGGGGACGAAGACGAAGGTGAAGTCACCGACCTTGAGATGCACCAACGTCTTGTCGGTGTACAGTCGATTCTTGCCTAACCGCTCGAAGATGACGGTGTCTGCACCTTTGCGGTACAACTTGATCTTTCCGTCAGGTGCGCGTACGACTGTTGACATTCGTTCGAGTTGAATTCGCAAACGTTGAGGATCTCGTATTCAGCGGTTTGTCCATGGATGTTGACGAAACCCGATTTGGGTTTGCGGGTCTACATACCCAGCAGCAAACCAATCCATGGACGAGTCAAGGTGAAGGTGCCCCAGCCAGACGCGCATATGAGAATTTCGTGAGTCAGTCCCCCCGTAGAGAGCATCCATCACAAGCAAAAAGGAGGCGGAAACGTACATGGAATTGATAGCCCAGAAGCTCCGCACCTGCTACGAGCGCGGCCTCGTCCGGACTACTCGCCTGATAATGCGTCTTCCCATCTCTCACCTCCGGAATGACCGTATGGCAGACCGCGAGGAAGGCCATAAACTCGTGCACGACCTCTCTCTCCCTCAGCATGTTCGTCGTCGTCGAAACGCCAATCCGGATTGAATGGGTTGGTTTTGGTCTTGCTTGAAGAAGGCGAATTACCATCGAGCAACCGCCGCAGATCGTCGAACGTCCGCAATTCGTCCTTGGCCTCTCCCTCTCCGTCCCTGTCACCTCCTTTCCGACTTTCGTCTACTTCGTCTGCATATACTATCCCTCCGATACTGGCAGACTTGAACTCCGTTTCGTTCCTCGTCAACGTTCCAGTTTTATCCGAGAAAATGAACTCGATCTGACCCAACTCCTCGACGAGCGATGAGAGAGCTCCCGACGGGCTGTGCGTTCGCAGTACTGATAAAGAAGCGTGACTACAGCGAACGGGCGATGTGGACCATACTGGAGGGGTGTAACAGCCCAGATGAGAAGCGTGTCAAGCTTCTCCGTAAAGATCGAAACCGAGTGATCACTCGAATGTGAGGGGAAGAATCCAATCTTCGTGATGTCCGTCGTGCGAGATATTGAGTTGAGTACCTTGATCGGTAGTGATTAACTGGGTTCAATGTAGTAGAGCCGGCTCACCTGGATATCGACAACCATCGATCCCAGTCGCTCTAGAGCACGAGGAGGTAAATTGCGAAACAATATCGCGTCGTTCCTCCTCTGGATTGCCAACAGGTGTTCGTTAAACATCCGCTGTATCTCGCGCTGTCGATGATCGCCAGCAGCTGAGTGGTCCCCGACTGGATCAGACAAGATTGAGAATAGTAGCGATGAGTGAACGGCCCAATTTTGAGGGCTTATGAGAGCATCAGGGAGGGTAAGGCAAACTCGCTGCACGATAAGCAGGTGACAAACCAAAGAGAACATTCGTCTCACTTGTACGAGGGTCACTAACAAATCATCCAACTTTACGAGCTATCCTTGAGCAGATGAACGGATCTTCGATTCTGGTGAGAAAGGTTGATATACCGTCAAAGCAACCGATTACCTCGGAAAGCTTGGAGAGGCATGCGTCGACGACTGGCTTGGTGAGGGCACGGATGGCGAGCATTCCATCCAGGCACTCATCAACGAGATGGGCCACAAACCCGGCTTGGCAAGGTTACACATCGCCATTTGTTGGGTCAACCAGACCAGAAACGTGCGTTTGCCGACCAGGCCCTCCGCATAGAACGGCCGAAGTAACTGAAGGCTGTCGATTCTTACATCAGCGAGAACAATTCGACATTCGGGCCCCGGTACTGACCAGTATGAGAAGCGCGAAGTCCATCGATCTCGGGTCTCAGGATCTGTAGGACGCCTTTGAACACTTGCTTGGTGTTCACTGCCAGACGTTGTGCACTAGGAAGGACAATTTCGGCGAGCTGTTTCTTCAAGTAACTCGTGACGATGTTCGTCCAATCGATACTGAGTAGGATTGTAGTTCGGCTTATTGCGCAGACCGACCTACAAAAATCATTCAGGAACCACGATAGTCAAGTGATTTGTAGACCAACCGTTTCGTTCGCACCAAACACCCGCAGAAACCATACCGCACGAGGAATTCCAACGTTGTTCGACTGTAACAGGTCGAGAAAATCGTGCCCTTTCGCACCGGGTGGTACGCTCTTGCCCAGCTTGTGCAGAGGGACTTCGTCATTCGCGGGGTCCGCGAACCATGCCTGCCGCTTTGCATCATTAAGAGTAACACGAGAGGGTATCTTGAACGTCCACGGTCTACAAGTAGAATGAGTGGCGAAGCTCGCACGATGCCAACAGGCGAACTCACTGAATGGCGGGTATGCTCTCAGCACGACGACAAAAAATCTCGTTCGTGATGTTTTCTAACTGGGTAATTGTCTCATTATGTTCTTGCTCGGCATTCGAATCCAATTGCAGAGTTTCAGCGACCCCATAGAGCTCTGACTGACGGCGGGTGAGGCATGGAGAGGGAGATAGCAATTGTTGAATTACGTGGACATATGGGCTAAATAAGAAACCATTCTTAACCTTGGCTCCCGACAAGAGATCCTCGTCTTGCCCAGGGTATGGAGGGTGAAACCCGGGGTATCCTTGAGAACCTAAACGTTAGCGCATGTCTACGGACACTCCGAATTACTAACCGACGTCAGCTTCCTCATGTGATGGTGGCACCTGGCATGAAGTGGGCGAGATTAGTATACGGGGAGCTGGTTATCGGGTTTCGTGTTACTCTTCGTCATAGCAAGGGTCCAGAGTTAGGCTACTGCTTCGGTGGGGATGGTCGCGATTCTAGATGGACAGTGGCATATCGAACCCACTCGCTCGATGTGTGTACAACCTAACCAGCAGAAACAGGCGAGTCGGGACCAAGTTGAAGCGAAGCTGGAACCTCTGAGCTTCGAACAGTTGAAGCACGGACTTGGCGAGTCGGCATACCGCCGCGTCGAGTCTTCAAGTTTACCACGGGCGCCTTTTGTCAGACTTTCAACGATGAGTTCCAAGTACTAGTATGTATATATACACTAATTTGAACTGTCATCCGATGCCCAGTCTAACACAGATAATGTTGGGTTCGAGGGTAACGAAAGTGAGTGAAGTTGAGCGTGTCTAACTCAGCCGCAGTGAAACGTTTAGGGAGTCCAAGCGATCGTCCGACTCATCGAAGTCTCCGCATGCAACCTCCCGTTCTGCATCACGCTCAAAGGGATGGTGCCCCCACCTCGCCAACGAGCTCACTGTTGCTGGGTATGAAAGGCAACACTTGCCGAACTTGACGGGTCCTTTGTTTAATTTGCCTGCAATGATATCAATACCGATCCTTGCTACGTTCATTCCTTTCCTCCAGGGAAGTGATTCTATCCGTCTCTGCAGAGTTTGGCGCTGAGAAAACCTGCTAGGCCGCTCGGATATTCCTTCGAGTTCGACTATCCATGAAAACATTTTCGAAGCAGATGACACTGTTATAACTAGCGCACTGACGCGATTGGAACGCTATAGTGAGACCATCCCAGCGGAATCGGACCAATCGGAGGCATCGAGCATGGTCCAGTGGTCCAGAGTCATCGGACATGAGACGAAGGATATCATGCTAAGTAATGGAAGACGAAGGCAATGAAGACGAGGAAGTATTTCGTGAAGGGCTAGGAACATGAACTCGGAAGATCTGCCTGATTCCCCGCCTTCCCGGCGCCGGTCCGCGGTTGGCCCTCTTTTAAGACCACTCGGTCTCGGTTCGGTGTATTCCACTTGTGTTCCCGGGAATCGTGGCTTGGGATGCATGACTCTTGGTCAGGTTTATAATACAATTTCAGTAGAGCAGAACGACTGTCGTTCTGCTCATTGAAAGTGTGATTCGGGGATAATCCAATAGTGTCAAAATATTCTCTCCTAGTATCAATTTATAGAAACCGATGTCATCCATAGTCGCATAGCAAACCTCACCATTCCATGCATTAAAATGCATCTTGTTCTGGAAAGGGATAAGCATGGAAACGTCCCTCCTTGGCCCGAGATCAACCCGACACACTGGACCGCTCGCATCCACAGAAAATGTTCGAATGTAAAGTGAAGGGTGGCGCGAGATGCAGCACAGGCCGCGTCCGAGCCCATCCTCCGAACTTGCTACCTGGAACAACCTCGCCCATTCATCCTTCAAAGTGATCAGAGGGGTACGTTGTGAGATTGTAATTGTTCCAATTCCGGGAGAACTCGAAGGGGTTAGAGCGAAGTCTATGGCGTCGTACTCCTGTTTGGTAGGGGTGATGAATCGGAACGCGTGCAAGGCTCGTATCTCTGTCGTCTGTACCCCTCCAACATTGGTGACCGTATTCCCACGGAGGACCGACTCGAGTGAATCTATGTCCTTGCAAATTCCTTCATGTGTCATCCGTAACATCCCCTCGTCCTCGCCAGTAGCGCCGCACTCCACTAAGCGAGGAAGGGTGAATGCCTGGATGTGTTTGTCCCGAATCATGTAAGAGAAGAGGAGAAGAATATGCGTGTCTGTTAAGAGGAATTTCGCGGATGATAAGGTACGAACACGCCGCGAATCCTCGAGTGCCTTTGATTCCAGTTTATTATAGCCAGAGGGGTGATGATGTAGCAAACTTACCACGCCAGACTTGAATGGTGGAAGATGGTATATCTTCTCCGTTGTCACATCGAGCAGCGCGAAACTAAATTCTACCTCGCCTCCAACCATGCAGACGTATCGTGGACCGGCAGCCATCCTACAGACATTATGGTGTTGTGGAAATGAAAGCGGAATGGCGGCCTCTAGCGATAGTGATGAACGAAAGTGGCCAACGATCTTCAATAGGGTCCTATCGTGTGTTCATGCTATCGATCACTGGTTCGATACAATTAAAACTTACACTGGATAAGCTTTTCCCCGAACCCTGAGAAGCACGTATGTGACGGGATGACCCGCGAGAGTGACCGTGTCAACACACCGGCGGAGATCGATGCCGCTACTGGGGTCGTCCGAATGAAACAAGACATGAGTTCGCGGGTCGTCGGAGTCGAGGTTGCGGTAGACTACGGATGACTTGATGGTTGTGATAAACCATGATCCCCATTGCGGGATATGCCACCCATTACAATTGTCGTCAACATTGGGGAATGTGTGAATAGCATGCGAATGGAAGTTGCGAGCAGACCAAGGTTCCGACTTTGCAGATTGGACTAATGCGCGCTCGAGGAACATCAATCCCTCTTTGTCACCGGCACGTAGGTATGGCCCCGGAGGTCGGGGGAGTGCTGCATTTTTGTATGCACGGATCCAAACCACGGGTTGGCATGTCACCGAATGCAATGTCTTCGAGACCTAGTAGATCGTCGAGTCGATCCGACACGGCATCAGCGGTAATCAATATGTCGATGATCTCAGCCACGCTTACCTGTCGAAGACGGATAATGTCCGGTGGTGAGAGAAAGGATACGATGCGAAGGGGAATGTCTTCGGGAAGATGTGTGAGGCCACATCTCGACATATCTGTTCTTTGATAGCGTTGTTCGTTAGGAAGATGAGTGGGAGAGACGAGAACGAGACCAATGTGCGGGGGCATGCTGTGCGTTCACCGCTGGTCGTTCGCAGGGGTCGCGAGCCTGACTCACACGAGGCGTGCGCGTGATTGGTGGTGATTGGTCGACCAATCGAGTCTCGACTCGAGATACACAGAGAGGACGAAGTTGAACTCGAGCATTGCTTTCAGCACTCGAAACCACCTCCCTAGTGAAGGACGAACGACTGTCTTCATCCGACTCTTGGGTCTGTCTAAGGGAGACTACTCCGGCACTAGGTCCCATTGAGAAGAGTTCGGATTTCCGGCCAGAAGGACAAGAACTCGGACGGTGATATAATCCATGTCTGTTTCTCTCTCGGTAACCTGATATATGACATTCAAATAGATAATCCTCATTCTAAACCCCACTGCGCACGAACTGAGAAATCCTCCCTACCGCATCGCTCACAGTATCTGGAAATACTGGGCCCGCCACCCACCACCCGTGCGGCACATCCTCATATTCCACAATTTCCACCTCTTTCCCAGCCTCCCTAATCCTCTTCTCCACCTCTCTCCCAGCGTCGATCAAATGATCCGCCGTCCCGACCAATACGAGCGTCCTCGGCCACGCCACGGAAGAAAAAGGTAGATACGCCCCAGAGACGAGCTGGTCCGTGAGGGAGAAGCTAGTCCCGACGACGTACGCGTTCGACATGGCCGCGTATGTAGAGATGGGGATGAGGTCGGATTGGGATTTGGCGAATTCGCTGAGGTTGTCGTATGTTTGGATAGCACACGGGGCGATGGTGATGATACCGCTAGGGAGGGGCCTGTTGGATTGGGAGGCGAGGTAAGTGGATACGAGGGCTGGAAGAGCGGCGTTGTCAGTCAGTCTATCTCGTGGTCCAAAGGTACGCACCGTGATTTGCTCCCGCGCTGTCGCCCGAGATTATGATGTTGGAGGGTTTATAGCCCTTACTGAGGATGTAATCGTAGGCGGATAGAACGTCCTGCAAGGCCGCTGGGAATGTATTCTCTGGAACAGTAGCGAGGCGGTAGCATGGCGCTGCGATGATGCATTTGCCTGCGTCTCCCAAATCCGAGGAGACTCGACGAAGAACCTCTGCGAAGAAGCTAACGAATCCATCCGCTGCAGGGTGCAACGCGACATTCCCGCCTCCGTGCATGTGGAAGATGACCTTCGTACCCTCCAGGGGAATCTCCGCCTTCCCTTCCGTGCGTAAAGCATAGAAGAACACCGGGATGCGTTCTTGCTTTTTCAGAGCTTCACTGTTGATGAGAGGGAAGGCAGGGGAGGAGGGAGGGGCAATCTCTACCGAGGCGATGATGTCCTCTGGTATACCTGTCGTTGGCAGACGGGCACGCTCTTCAAAGGGCATAGCAACAGGGGGTGGGTTCTCCAGGATGCTCGCAAACATGGACCGCAACGCCGGGTAGGCCTTCTGTTGTTCCTCTGTGAGCGGCATGACAGTGGGGATACTTTCTTGGGGTTCGGATGCTACAGTGCATCCCAAGGGCGAGTTTATAGGTGTATGAACTTAGGGCTCCGCGGAGATAAGATCCCGTGGCCAGAGAGAAGACTCACGTCAAGCCAACCCAGATGGTGAGTTTCCAAGCTCTGGTTCAGCTGATCTGATGCGCAGACAATAGCTTCCGATCGAGTGCAGCATTTTGATGCATCCTTCCCTGGCGCACGTGAACCGCTGGCGAAAGTGCGCCGGTCTAACCTCGTCAGATCAATGATCTACGGTCACCTGCGTGGAAAGGAGTTCGTTTTTTTTTTTGCCGAAAATGAACATGTCGCCAGGTACAGCTGCGAATGGGGAAGAACTCCACTATACTAGAGTTCCGATACTAGAGTTCCGATAGAGAACGCCTGTTTATGCCTCTCCGATTCGGGGCTCGATCAGCGTTACTTATAGGACGGGTCGGTACGCCAATGCTTCACCTCTGGATCAGGACACACTGGACCGTGGCTAACGCGGGGACGATCACGGAGTGCCATCATATCGAGCTTATTTAGGACGCGATGCACGGCGTGCGCGAAGGCGATCGACCAGTGTCGCATACTAAGGGAGCACCGTGCTCCTTACCTTCAAGTTTATCCGATTCGGAGCGCTCGACAAAGGCATTGTGCTTGGATAAGGATCAAATGATAATACATTGTTAGTACTTAGCTCTGAAAGAGGCTAGGGCTAAGATTGACTTTTGACTGCGGACCGCGGGTTGAGTTTCGGAGATGGTAAGATGGGTGTGGGGTGAAAAGTCTCCGTCCCCGCAAGCGACGACAAAGGACACACGTCGACCAATAGAAACGCGGGACTGTGACGCAATTGAAGTGCCAGGAGATCAAGTCTTCTTTGAACATGTCCAACGCTCACTTGAATCCTTTCATCCTTTGTCGCCGTCACGATCCATACCCGAGGGCTATAAATCATGGTAGGCTCTCTTCCTCGTCGAGTACTCATTTCAGAGTGTCTCCTCATCGTTCGCGCCATGTCCTATATTAACCCTCTTCACGCTCCCGTACCTACAGCCATCCACTCCCAGTACACTGCTCTTTGTCATGCCAATCCCCCATTGCAACCCCCATTCCCCACACCAATACCGTCGTCTTACAAGCGCGTTCCACAGTCTCCACCCTCCAAACTTATCTCCGCACCTCGCCGGTCCGCTCCTTGTGTACCGATTACCTTTGACTTGATCGGTGCTGCTAGCCGTGCTCTCGGTATACCCATGCGAGAGCTGGTCGTACGATCGGGTGGTGCTTTGGAGCGTATGATCGTGGACGCCAACGAGCCTGTGGGATACCTCATGGCCGGTTCGCTCGGAATCCGCCAAATATCTTTGAGAATAACGGTAACGTCCAGTGCCCTCCCTACTTACTATGTCCTCGTTCTGACGTCGTGTGCTATATTAGTGGCCAGGCTATGATCACGTGGAGTGGGCTCGTTGTTTCGATCTATTTACGTCTAGTACTGGCCCTATGACGCGGGGCCAACTCGCGTTCCAAATCGCACACGCGTTCTCCGAGTATGTTCTTGCTGTGAGTTGTCTTTCTTTTCTTTCTTCTAGTTGCTCATGATTTCTGTCGGTTCAGCAAACGACCGGTCACTCACATTCGACCGCAGCAGCTTGGCGTCTAGGCAGTGCCGGCATCAGCTTCGACCGCTTGGTGCTCATCGCGCTTTGGAACGTTCGTGACGAGCATTGGATGGCGGAGGTCTACGTTGACTTGCGCTGAGTTGATCCGGTTTTTTTATTCTGCTTATCTTACCTGTATTATATGACCGCCGCATGATCGTATTGTAGCCTTAGATCTTTTCTGTAATGCATCATCCATTCCCCTTCACGGGTCCTGCTAATTCCATGCTGAAACGATCGCATACCCTCGAATGGCCAACTTGAATCCTACCCAGACTTTGTCATAAGATGGTGCCTGACGATGGTTGCTCATGAGGATTCCGTGATGCCATTCCGTAGCACACAGGAACCCACAATGAAATTCGGTTAGTCTGAATTGTCTACTAGTAAGATGACTAGGAAGCACTGCAACGGAACTACAAATGCGATACCCTTCTCAACTTCTTTATCGTCCCTGCTGTTACACCCTTGGCCCGCGTATTTAACGCCTCAGGAAGATCCGCCTGTGTTTCGGGAGGAAAGACCCTCCTGCCCCCCAAGACAATGTCAGATGGTTCTAAGCTCGAAGCTTTACCCATCCCTGCTCTGCGACGCGCCCCAGGACTCCTAAATAGCCACGGCAAACCCGTGAAAGAAACACTCGTGCTCGTTGGGGGTGACGGTAGCCAAGCAGACAAAGACGCTCGTGGTCGCACTGGCAGTGGAGGAAACAACCTCCGCAGGTCCATCTCCCACCGCATCTCTCGAGTGACGACGAGCACGCTCGGTCAAAGTCTCTCAGAGTCACTCAGTCGAGCGCGTAGTAGTTCGAGTCAGACTCGGAGTCGCGTCGGTGGCGACCCCAGCCTGGTCCGAATTAGGAAAGCAAGGGACGGAAACAATGGCACGCGACTATCATTGGCTCCTGGAGCTGTCACTCATGCCCGCGTCTTGTTCAATCCGGCTTTGTTTACTTCCGTTATCAACTCGAACCCTGCGCGCGATCAGGAGATCCTGGTCATGAACGCAGAGACAAACGACCAGCTCCATTCAAATGGAAATCCTGTAGGAAATGGAAAGGCGACGACGGGAACAGAGGCCACGGTTCCGGTGCCTGCGTTGCTACAGCAAGGTGTCCCAATGACCAAGGTCTCTGCAAAATCTCAAAAGAGTTACATCTTCAAGCTGGACGCAGACCAGGGGCAGATCATCTGGGAATCCAAGAAACTGAGGATCAGTGCGTATTTTCAACGATGTTCATTCTTTGTGCTGGCTGATATGCGGTGGTGACAGTTCCTATCGAGAATATAAAAGAACTCAGATCAGGATCAGATGCAAGGTACTATCGACAACAGTTTCAACTCGCTCGGGAATACGAGGGTCGATGGATCACGATCATCTACATGCTCGAAGGTCAATACAAGACCCTCCATCTCATCGCATCATCACCCGATTCATTTCGCTTATGGGATATCACTCTGCGAAAACTATATGCGATACGACAGGGGTTGATGACAGGGATCGGTAACGAAGAGATTCGACAAGCTGTTTGGATAAAACAATGTTGGAAGTCATCCGACGAGCAAAACGATCAGCGCTTGTCTTTCGAGCAGGTAGAGAAGTTGTGTAGGCGATTGAACATAAATTCCTCCCAGGAGGACCTCACGCGGATCTTCACGGTGAGTTATTCTGTTGCCTTTTCGCTCGGATAGGCACGTCTTGATGGGTTGGCTAGAGTGCGGACTCTCAGAATCGCCATTACCTCGACTTTGCGGACTTTCAGACATTCGTCAAGCTGCTCAAAGCTCGCCCTGAGCTCGTTTTCCTGCACAAGAAGTTGTGTGCTATGAACGATGGAAAATTGACGTTCAACATATTTGAGGGCTTCATGCGTGATGACCAACAGGTACAGAGATGTTTCATCGTTTACTTTCATGTCCTGATCCATCTTTAGTCCGCTCTCTCTCAAACAGAACTCAAGAACCTCTTCACACGGTTTTGTACGAGGACGACAGAGGGGCCAGATGTACCGGCTACTCCAGATATCGCTTATCTCGCCATGACGCTGGACGCCTTCACCGCCTTTCTTTTGTCTTCCGAGAACTCGCCTTTCACCGATCAGAGTGGAAAGATCAATCAACCAATGACCTATCCCTTGTCCGACTACTTTATCTCCTCGTCGCACAATACATATCTAGTCGGGAACCAGCTCGTCGGGGAAAGTACCATTGAAGGTTACATCCGAGCCCTCCTTTGTAGCTGTCGCAGTGTCGAACGTATGTGCTCTTCTCTCTTTCCCCTTTCATTGTTTGCTTACCCGACATCGTCAGTGGACATTTATGACGGAGAACAAGGGCCGATGGTATACCATGGTGGAACGTTGACTTCCAAAGTATCCGCCCGCGAAGTCTGCGAGGCGATCATCAAATATGCCTTTGTAACCTCTCCGTATCCCATCATCATCTCAGCCGAGATTCATTGCTCAGTCGCCCAACAAGAAATGCTCGCCGCGATCATGCACGAGGTGTTTGGGGATGCCTTGGTCAGCGCACCTTTGGAAGGAAGACCGTTGAATACCCAGCTACCGAGTCCCGAAGACCTCAAGGGGAGGGTATTGCTAAAGGTTTGTCTTTTCGCTCAACGATCGATCGAATACGTCCAAGCTGAGCTACGCTCCCTCCAAGGCGAAGAACCTATATCTTTCTGAGAACGACTCCCCCCGAACCAGAGACCCCATGCTCGATACCGACTCCTCGACCGAAACGTCGTCCTCGTCTTCGTCCTCTGACACCGACGGGATGCACGAAATCAAAGAAGATCTGAAGAAAGTCAAACTGCGAGAGATGGAAACCGTAAAAGGTAATTCCATCATTCCGATACATTCCCCTCGTGACGCTTGGCTGAGCGTCTCGCCGATGAAAACACCAGAGTTGAAAGAAGAACTGCGGAAAGCACGAAACGTGTTTCATCGTGTTCGTGGTCGGCGGTCGTCCCCTGAGCAAGGTGTGTCTGCCACTGCGGCGCTCATCGGGACTGCGACTGCGATATCGACGGCTGTTGTCGAGAATGCTGGGAAGACGGAGACGAAGAATGATAGCAAGGTGAAGATGTCCCCTGCGTTCGTTGCGTTGCTCGTGTATACCGTCGGAGTGAAGTGCAGAGGGATTAACAAAAAGGAGTATTACGCTCCTGAGCATCTCTTCTCTCTTTCTGAGTCGGCGATCAACAAAATGATCAAGCAGATCCCCGAGGATTTGGTCAAGCACGCCAAGACACACTTGGTGAGGATATACCCAAAAGGGACACGAGTGAGCTCGTCGAACTACCTTCCCCATCGGTGTTGGGCGACTGGGGCCCAGTTGGTGGCTATCAACTGGCAGACGTTTGGTACGTGGGCACGTATCTTATCGGGACTAGTTCTGATCATTACGCTTTGATAGACTTGGGATATATGATCAATCATGCGATGTTCCAGGGGAACGGGAGGGCAGGGTATCTCCTCAAACCAGCCGCTCTACGAAAGTCGGAGGATCCTCGTAAATCCGAGAAAGAACAGCTTCATATCCGCACGCAGCATCATTTGGAAGTCACTGTACGCCGTCGTTTCCTCCCTTGTTCCATTTGCATGTACTGACCTGGCGGCGATGCACGCTGGCTTTGTCTTGGTAGGTCATTTCGGCCCAGCAGCTTCCACGCCCAAAGGACGCGATGGGTCACGAGATCATGGATAAGCATGTCGACCCGTACGTCGAGGTGTCGGTGCTCACGCCTGACTGGATTCAGCCCAACACTTCTTCCACCCTCCCCCCCGCCTCCCCTCCGTCATCCACATCGTCGTCCGCCTCGACGGTGACGACGCTCCGCACGAACTTCGTGAAACACAACGGATTCAACCCCGTCTGGCAAGAAACCCTGCGTCTCCCGTTTGAGTGTGTGGGGGACATGCGAGAGCTTGTTTTCGTCAAGTTTACGGTCCACCGGGATGGAGAAGCCGACGGGGAGCCGATCGGGGTGTACTGCGCGAATTTGAAGAGTTTGGCGATGGGTGGGTGGTCCCTTTCCATTCATGTTTTTTTTCGCGTTTTTCTTTGGTCGACAAGTTGATGCTGACGGTGTCGACGTGTCGATGTTGGATAGGTTATCGACATTTGCCTCTCCATGATTCGCAGTTGTCGCAGTATCTGTTTTCGACGCTGTTCGTCAGGTGTGCGGTACATGATAGCGATGCGTGAGGGCGAGGGATCTAGAAGTCTGTTTTGCGTTGACGTGCATCAAGCATACGTCCATGTACGATACTAATACCCAATGTACACATTTTGAATATACTCTGTCATTAGATATGCACTGCAACGATTTGACTTCACGCTGGAGCGCACCCTCTGATTGGACTGGGTTAGGGAGACGAGACCGAGCCACACGCCTTCGGCGTGTGGTGAGGGCGAGCAGCGGTGAAGAGCGACCTCCACATGCCCACCCATCGATCGCGGATTACGTCCTTCATCCGGTAGAGCGCGTCTTGATTGACTCGCAACAGGGCGCTACCCTCACGCAAGTCAAGTCTAGCCAGGCGCCTCTCGCGTACCTCTCCCTTCTGAGCACAGTCGTCGATACGCCTCAAAAGCATCAAGGACGAATCTCTCAAACATATACCTCAACCTATCAAAGTTGGTTTCTATCGTTCATCCCCGATGCTTGGCTCATTGAATTTATTCAGGAAGACGTTGTTAGCTTATATGCGTCCCAAGTCCTCTTGTCCAAGACTGCGGTCCCTGCACACTTCTCCGTACGTCCGACCCGGCAATTCACACTGCCCATGTATATATAACCTCCCATTCTCAGATCGCACTCCACGACTTCATACATACCGCTTCAGTCCTGAGGATCTCTCGGCTACAATCCTGCCCACGATGGAAAATGCACTCTTTCGCTCCCCAGAGTACTCGCTCAGTGGTAAGTTTCTTATGTCGCCCCCGTTCCGCTCCAACATTAACTCACGCATAGCTAAAGTCCTTTCTCCATCATCATCCAAGTTCGAACGTTACCGACGGGGGGAATTCGGACTGGTTCATCCCCGCCGGGGGCAAAGCTGCATGAGAAGCCATGTACGGATTACGCTGCCAGCTGCAGCTTCTCCCCTCCCTTTTCCCCCATACACGCACCCTACGCAGTTTGCTCGGGTTTGTGGCCCACCTCATTGATGAGTACCTGGACGGAATGCTCGCTATTCGTGCCCTCACCAAGCCAGTCGTCGACGCATGCCTCTCCAAGCTTTCCGAGGTAAATGGTCGCTTTGACTCTGTGTCAACCTTTCTCACCAGATTCGAAGATCCGTTCATCTGCTCAAGGACAGCTCGTTAGGTTGGGTGGTTTGTTAGTGACCCTCGTACAAGTGAGATGCATGTTATCTTTGGTTTGTCACCTGCTTATTGTGCAGCGGGTTTGCCTTACCCTCCCCGATGCTATCATAAGCCCTCAGACTTGGGCTGTTCACTCATCGCTACTAATCTCAATCTTGTCTGATCCCGTCGGTGACTGCTTAGCTGCTGGTGATCATCGGCAGCGCGAGATACAGCGCATGTTAAACGAAAACTTGTTGGCAATCCAGAGGAGGAACGACGCGATGTTATTTCGCAATTTACCTCCTCGTGCTCTAGAGCGACT
>JBBPRJ010000125.1:0-15809 GCA_038092975.1 Chalciporus piperatoides | reverse complement strand
CTGATCCTCTGATACTCAAGATACCCCCTCAGATTTGTCGCCTGCCAGCAAGCATTGGCATTATCTTTGCCAGGGGAAACTCTCTTGGTGGACCAAGCGAGCTGGCAAGCTCTCGGTAGACTAGCTGGCGATGGTATCATTGGCGTTCGAATCGGCGTCGCACGTCTCGCCGGTTGTGTTTTCGGTTCGTACATATTGCACCAACTGCTCGGTCGTGCTAACAACTCTGGTTGCTCAGAACATTTTGCACGAACTTCTGGTCACGTTCCACAGCCGGTGGTCGACCTGGCGAATCGAATGCGCATGGATTCGTCTGCTGAAGTGAGGGCATACGTACCGTCCCCCATGGATCGACCTGTTTTTTCAAATTGTTCTGGACCATCCGAAACGTTCTCTCGCCCACCCCCGATGACACATCGAGCACTCGACTCCAGAGAAATAGATCCCCCATAATTTGTGGAAGCATGCTTTGGATCCTCGCAATCATCTTATTTGCGGAACCCACGTTGCTGTTCACGATGTATGTTCATCTCGCATCGCATATACATTATTCCAAGGACATCCTGTCTCTTCTTTTTTGTTACACTACCTACGACTATCCTACTGATGTGATTGTATTGTATCCTCGTTTCTTTTTCGTCTCTTGTACATACCTAGCATTTGCTACATGGGCTACAGTTTGAGCATTAATGGGAATTCCATCGTTGGCAACATCTTTTTCGGACCGTAAGCGAAAGTTCTGATTGTGCTTTTGCTTCTCGCCAGAGGTTTTTCCCCCCGTCCTCTGTTTTCGACAACAAAACTTTGACAGGGCGTTATAACATTGTATTCAAGCAACTGGATTCCGGCATCAAAAAACTACTTGCTATGGACAGGACTTCAGCGCTTCAGCAGCTCCCATGATAGTGGATCCTGTCGCTATGCTCGCTTGCCCATGCAACTAGTCATTGGAGGGAAGTCGATAAGTGTCTGCACACCTAGGAGATTGACGCAAAATGTTGGTGGGAGGCGAGATGCACTTCACATTTTTCGGGTCTACTAGCCTTTCCTCGACAATCATCATTAGAACAAAAGATTCTGGGGCTCCCGATAGCGAATTGACTAACCGTGGGTCCAAAACGCAGTGTCATCTGATTAAAGATCTCGCGTGGATCGAGGTACAGATTTAGTACATCTTTCAAAGCAGTGGATCGAAACGGATCCATTGCTTTGAGAGATGTTCCAACTCGAGTCCAGACTGAAGATGGGGGGTAGCTTGGGGTGATTGGGACTGGGTGCACGAAGCCACTGCAAAGACGACTTTGTGAAGCATAGATTCGGACTCCGAATCGGAGTTGATGTCATCGCCATCTTGATGCTTGCGGCGTTCGTCCGGAACATGAAGCACCCAAGTAAATATAAGTGAATGTTCCCATCCCGCATCCCCGATTCTTGTATCACATTGACCGCGCTCGTGAGATACCAAGGCAGAGCTGGATCTTTGCAGGTGTCACTTGACCGCTACGTGGCCTACACTCTCCGCCCTCTAAGTTGATTCCTACGTGCCGTATGACTGGATAACGACAATGAAAGGCATCAACCCCAAACTCAGTTTCTTCATTGCCCGTTATGTTATCTTCGGTAACTCTCCGTTCCTCGCGTTAGTGCTCTGAACCTAACTATCTCAACTTCAACAGCTCTGTTTGCCATTTGTAATGCAATCATATCCAGTGTCGCTGTCTGGAACCATAGTTTCGTTATTTCCGAGCAGGCATGTCAGTGACTGCGCCCATGATTGCTCTCCCTACCTCTGCCATTAAGCTGATCTCATTTAACTAGCGCAAGTCGCTGTCTATCTCATTGTCATGGGTGCATTTAGCCTTGCTTCGATCTTTACCCTGTACGCTCGTCTCCGAAGAAGGCGCCCCAATTGACTGATACAGCGATAGGATATTCGTCGAATTGCTATGCACCGACCACGACCCATTTACTACTCGCGTATGGTTCGAGTGTGGATGGCTCCTCCTCTTCTGGTCAATGGAACTTGGTTCGTTTGCTTTAATCATCAGCCCCGTTGGTGGGTCCACTCATGATGCTTCGATACCAGCCGGTGCCGCAGCTGTGGCCGCAATCGAGCCTGATCTATGTTCCGGTCAAGGTATGGGACACATCGTTGAGACCCACTGTAATGTTGACCTTTCGAGGTAGTTGTTACATCCGTGAATTCTCTCTGCACTTCGAGGCGGGTGCTTCTCGCCTTCACCTGGATTTGCACGAGTATATGTCAGTAGTGCATCATTACACTCTGGACGCCATCCTGACTAGCTCCCCAACATGCTTTGCAGTGCTTATATACCTCGTCTCTCTCGTGGTCTTAGCGGTGTCCCAACATCACCGTGATCCTAAGGTCTGGTCTACCAGTGTCAGGACCCTCCTCACAAAGACTGTGTGGCGCCCCCCGAGTGCACCAAGCTCTCCCTCTACAGTCTTGCCCAAGAGGCGGGTATCTGCGGATGTTTACACACCCCAGCCTATGCACTCCAAGTCGCCCCCAACGTACCTTCACCGGCGGACAAGTTCCGGATATGAAATCGAGTCGTCTCCCACGTTTGCGCTACCTGAGCAGATGGACGTTCCGCCCTCATCTACTCTGCGCGAGGCCGCACCCCTTCGTCCTCCGCCACCTGCACACCCTGTTCCTGCGCTCGTGAAGCCCGTCCCGAGACGAGCCTCGCCGCCCACGACGGGTGTGCGACACACGGCAAGCGCACGGAGTCCGGCGATTGACCAACTCGGTGTTCCGCAGTCGCTACCTTCATCGATGTTGTACGCAAACTCATATCCCTTGTCTGCACCAGCGCCGGTATCAAGTCAGAGCGCTTCTTTGCCTTCCCCGTCTCCCCTCGGTGATTGGCCACGCCGAGACATTATGCAACAGCCAAGGCAGAAGCGAAAGGGCCCGCCGAGCGCGTTTGAGTTGCCGGGGCGGCGCGCCGCAGGAGTGGCATCATCCGAGCAGCCCATTCCTGAACCGCTTGCCTCAGACCCATTTTCACACCCGCGCGCGAGACGTCCGTCGGGTCCTAGATTGCGTGTTCCCTCGGGAGAGCACACACACCGACCAGCACCGCTTGATCTTCTGGGATAAGTAATCACCATTAATAGTCGGCATGTTGTATAAGTAGTGAGATTATTGATTGTAAAACAAGAGCGCGTTACTCCCAGCTTGATTAACATTTCCTGCTGCAACCCTTGCACGGGAAGTTTATTGTCATAGATATGTGTAGTAACTTTCTAGCATCGGGCTTCGTGCAAGGGTTTGGGAGGACTGCCATTGCATGCGCGCATTAGAACAAGGATCTGAGTTTTCCAAATCGGTGACAAATATGATATCTGCTCGGTTGATGAGCTCCGCGTCGAGTTTACTCTACAAGCATCACCACTCGTTTCTCTGTGCTATACACGCGTCATAGATGGAGAACCCGCATGCTGAACGTCAAGCAGTCCTCCTCGAACGAATTCTGAAGAACGCTGTGAGTGACTTTTGGATTTGCGACCGATCCGGCACCGTCTGACTCCGCCCAGTCAGCGTGCACGGAAATGATTCTTGAGCTCAACCACTGTGTAGAGGTGTGTCTTTTCCTTTCTATGCCACTCTCGACCAACCAATGCACTCGCATCCCATCGTATTCGAATGCGCACGCATCAGGAAATCCTCAGAGCGAATGCTTCTGTCAAAGTCGCCGCCGATTTAGCAACCAAGTACCGCAAGAACGTACAATACAATCTGGAGGCTACCAAACAAGAGTTTGAGGCGTCATAACGATGTTCGGAGTCCGGTTCGCCTCGAGTGCATATGAGTAGGTTGGCTCTCTGCAATTGGCGAAATCTGAGATGTGGCCATGCGGGTCGTTCGCGGCGAGTAGGCGGATATTGGACAATCTATTGGGATAACAGCTCGCACGGTGATAATCTTGCGGAGATAGCTTGTGCACATAGATAGGATTTAGAGTCTTAGACAGAGTGGAATCGTGAAAAATAACACTGTCTAATTCACTCTGAAGGAAATCATCGTTGCGACCGAGTTGCGACGGACCTTCCTTTCTCGGACAAAGTCATTGTTCTCTGCTCCTGGATATCCGAGTCTTATTGTTCACCATGTGCACCTCGTTCACGCGCCCAGAACTGCGCACGGTCAATGTGGAATCGATATTTATTGAGTGCTTCTTTCGTGTTGTTGGTCCCCCGTCTCTGGTGGACCTAGACAGGCTGGCCATCTAATATCATTCTTTTTTGCTTTCTTGCACGCAGCCAGCTCTTGGTTTATTCTCTCCTTCATCCTTCACCCTCACTCTAGATATTGGGATCAGTCTCTCTGCATAAATTCATTCTTTCGCCAAAGACTCTACACATCTACGAAAACTGCTTGACGTGATGCATAATGCGTTCCTCCTCGTTCGTACTGTCTTCTTCGGTGAGTAACCCTCAAGGCATCCGACTGGTGAGCGATGTACTTACGAACTTACAGCACTCCTTATGTACTTCCATGTCCTCGTTCTTGTCTTTGCATCGTGGAATATAACGGCGGCAAAATCATCCGGAATGTCGGGTAAGTGGTGTCGCGACTCAGATAATGCATGTGCAGAGGCTCATATACTCACAGCGCCGGGTGCGTCGGTATTTCTCGTTGTAACCTCGATCTTGATCTTCGTCTTCGTCTCAATGTAAGCGATAAATGTTGGACCCACCTGTTACTCGTGTTCATCAGCTGTTCGCTAGGGCGTCTCTTGCCGATTTAATCTGCGTGAGGGGAAGGCCTGCGCATGTTAGGGTGGAATGCGGTTGGGCGCTCTTCATGAGCATTTTCCAGCTAGGTAAGCCTTGACATGATGGTACGCAACGATGCCAATTAACACGCTGCAGCTGCTAGCATTAATGTGACCGTGAATGGACCTGCCATGACCTGCCAGACGCACTGTAGGTAGAGAGGACGTAAATGCTTCACCAGTTGCTCACGCATTTGTTTAAAAACTTCAGCGCCCTGGGCCGTTTGTGCATCGTCTTCACTGTTGGTTCACGTCAGCTGGCTAGCCACCCTCATCAGTACGTCTTGTACATGTGCTCATGCCGAGTGTACTAACTTGAATGGATTTGTACAGCCGTCACGTATTGTCTTACGATTTTTATGACCTCGGTCATTCACGCGGCATCCTTCCCAGAGATATGGGTTACGCCTGTATTCCGCGTCCCGTGGTTCGGCGCACACGCTGATGTGCAGATTCCTGTGGTCGTCTCAAACCTACGTTCACGGAAGCACTCCAAGGACGGTTCTTCATCGACATTTTCAAGCGCGGGATCCTGCGCTGTCACAAAGTACATTGCAGAGCGTTGGGAAAAGCTGTCCCAAACTGAGCTCCAGCCCGTCTCGTCCGGTCCAGTCTTGTTTACCAGAGGGAAACATCAGGCCTTCGACTCCAATCGACCGGCCTGGGCTCATCAGCAGGAGACTCGCCGTGCTGTCGACAGCCCGTTCGCAAAGCCGCTGCCTGCCCCCAAGATTGGTCCTCCCCCTCGAGCGAAGACACAGGTCAAGGAGGTTGTCACGTCGAGGGACACCCAGTATGTCACCGCTAATTCGTACTCGACATTGGCACCAGGGACGCCCACGGTATTCCCAAAGACGATCGCTAACCCAGATCTACCCATCCCGCTTCCTAGCCTGTCCGAATGGATGCGCGCGGATGCTGCCATGGGAATTACGGTCCACACAGTTCCACCCATGTCTTCTTGATTTTATGATTTCTTGTTCTACTTGATCGGCGGGGTTCCATCCGGGTGGTTCTTGGGGACATTGACGCAGTTCATCTCAGCATCTTCACGAGTACGATACCACGTTCTTTCTAGTACCTTTCGTCCTTTTGTATCGTTAGTCACTCCCTAGTGCTTGATGTATAATAGCATTGTTTAATCCCAGCTTATCAATTCAAGAAATAGTCCACGAGTGAATAAACAAATAACTGTCAGATATCCAGATATCAGAGGTATGTATAACTATCACCCTAAAGCGAGGGTTACAGCTCAGAGCCCTCGGAGCCGCCTGTCTCAAGCCATAATACGCGGGCCCGAAGCTTGCGGTTCTCCTCACGAGCTTTGGCAAGAGCTGTGGTGGAACCCTCAAGCTGCCTTTGGGTCTCTTCGAGCTCCTCGAGAGTTTGTTCTTCGACTTCTCCCGCGCCAACGGCGATACCTATGAGTGACGTTAACCAATGACGATCTCGAGAATGTACGTATCTCACCTCCTACGAGTTTAACCAGACGCCATAGACGAAGAATGACGAGCAAGCCGGCGAGCTCACGCTCTCTACCCTTGAGCGCGAATTCAAGGACAAATGTGGTGATGACAATGATAGCATCAAAGAGATGCAGGGGAGCGTGTGTGACACCAAAGAACGGCAGATAGTATCGAAACCCGAAAGCCCATAAAGAGAGTGGTATTTCGATGAGAAAGAACGTGGTAATGCCCAGTGATATGTTGGCTAGAATTTCGAGCCAGATCGGACCCTCAGGACCCTCTGAAGGGGTACAGCCGTTAACAAGAAAACCATAAGCAATATCTGCAATTACGCAGGCCGCGTCAATAGCGATCTGGCGTGTAGGGGGTGTCTCAATACAGGCAGGGAAGCAACGATGTGTGACAACCGCACCAGAGTGAGAACGAAAGCGTGCAAACGCGGCGACTCGAGGACGTGGGCGACATTCTTGCGCCATACTGCAGATTGTGTGGATGAATGTGGACCTTCGTATGAGACAGGGAGCAGTGGTTGTTGTTCGACTGCATCTGGGTCAGACATGATGGTTAACTGGTCAACTGCACCGGCATTTGGCGTAGCTGTTCCACTGCATCCTCTTCATTCTCTAAAGTCACGATCACGTGAGGGTGTCGACGGGAGCTCATTGCAACTTGGCGACGACATATGACATTCATGGCCTCGTCAGTTCTGCGTGTAGGCATCAGACCCTGTGCTTTCTTACGGTCATCCATTTCTCCGACTACTTCACTCGCGCGAACGACTCTGCACCTCCCGAAGGCACAGTTCAGTTCCTTGGCAGTGCGACACTCACGTCAGGGTTTGCCTCTGCTGTTCACCGCGACTGGAATAGCCGGCATTGCCATTGGATTATCGTCCTTGACAGCCTCCCCCACGCTCCACTGTGACGGTGAGTGCAGCATATCGTTACCCTCCTTCTGAATCTCCCCCTGACCAGCACTTCCCAAGATGTACAACCCAAACAAACAACTCCCCCTCTCCCTCCTCCTCCTCAGTCGTCCATCAACGTCTACGATCTGACATTCGGCACCGCCTGCGGAATCTGTGCCGGTGTCTTCATCAAGAAAGGTGCACGCATGGTCGCCTTCTTCCTCGGCGGTGTCTTTGTTCTTCTCCAGGTATGTCATCTCCCGCTCGATCTCAACCACACCAGCTAAGCTTCCTCATTCCCCCTGAGTTCCTCGGCTCTATGGCTCTCGTGAAAGTCGATTGGGTGCTTATGGCATCTCGTTTCGAGAATTTGTTCTACACGACAGACGCAGTTGGGAATAAGAAACCACCGAATGTCAAGTCGATATGGAGATGGATCGTGGATTTCTTGACGGCTGATTTCCAGCCTAGAGCGTCTTTCGTTGCGGGGCTTGCTCTGGGAGTCAGAGTTGGTTAGGCAATTTCTTGTTGGTGTAATTCAAACGATGTCGAACTGTCTGTTAGTGTCGCTGTTTGTTGTAATAATTTCCGCATCTTCAGGCTTCATCAGTTACGGTCAGCTATTGGGCGAACGATCCGACTCTTGGGTAGTGGTGTCGTTCGACATAGGGGAACGTACTTCCGAATACGGAAGCAGGAAAAAAGTCTTTGGTGAATCTAATCCTTCCTCCCGTACTCTATATCTCCTACGAGTCCGACGTCATGGGTGGTAGAAGAGCAAAATACAAGCAAGGTCCACCCGCTCCACTCCCAGATCCTGATCGTCCATCACCCAAAAAACTCGGAAAGCGCAAAGCAGATGCCGACCGCGAACAACCCACCGTAGCTAGGGCAGCTAAACGCGCCAAGGAAAACAAAAAGAAAAAACCCGTGATTGAGATGGACGAATCGCCAGAACCGGAGCCGTTGCGGGAGGCGTCTCCTGTATCTGATGCGGATGGCGAGGACGAGGAAGAAGAAGGTGATATCGGTGAAGAGGCGCCAGCGCCAGCACCCGAATCGAATCCGTTGTGGTCTTCGGACGAGGAGTCGGGCGACGAGGAAGGCGAGCATGTCACCATATCGAATATAGAGAAGCTCTCCAGGGCGTTGGATGCAGAAGCTGCACGAGAGGCTGAGCTTGATCTGGAGGAGACGCAAAACGCTGCGATGGCAGAGGACGACGATGGTTTGGACGAGGAGGACGTGGACATGGAGGGCGAGGAAGAGGAGGGCGAACCGTTCCACCTACCGACTGCCGAGGAGAGAGACGAGGAGAAGAAGGGTGTGTCTGATGTGCACGTCGTACAACGGCGAATGCGACATTGTGTTAGGGTCCTCCGTAACTTCAAGAAACTCGCAGAGAAGGACAGGTATGTCGTCGCTTATCGTCTTATTGTTTTATGCTCAACCATGGCGTCAGGTCACGATCTGAATACGCTGAACAACTCGTCTCAGACATTGCTAGCTATTTCGGATACAACGATTTCCTGACAGAGAAGCTGTTCCAACTCTTCCCGGTCGCAGAGGTATGCCTTGTATATCTCTCCTAGAACATCATCCGAACTGTAGGTATCGTCAGGCTATCGAATTCTTCGAGGCGAACGAAGTTCCGAGGCCGGTTACGATTCGCACGAATACCCTCAAAACGCGTCGACGAGATCTTGCCCAGTCACTGATCAACCGAGGTGTCAATCTGGAACCAATAGGCAAGTGGACGAACGTCGGACTGCAAGTCTTTGAAAGTGCCGTCCCGATCGGTAAGGACTCAGAATACTTCATTCCTTCGCTCCTCCTTACTTAAGACACTTCAAGGTGCAACACCCGAGTATCTCGCGGGACATTACATGCTTCAAGCGGCCTCTTCCTTCCTCCCTGTCATCGCACTTTCTCCCCAGCCAAAGGAGCGTGTACTCGACATGGCCTCCGCACCCGGAGGGAAAACGACCCACATCGCTGCACTTCTCCAAAACACAGGTCACGTTTTCGCAAACGATGCAACTAAAGCTCGCACAAAAAGCCTTGCAGCAAATGTCCATCGTATGGGCTGCAAAAACGTGACCGTTTGCTCTTACGATGGACGAGAGTTTCCTAAAGTCATGGGTGGTTTCGATCGGGTTCTCCTCGATGCACCATGCAGTGGGACGGGCGTCATCAGCAAAGATTCTAGCGTCAAAGTCAATAAGGTAACGTCTTCGTCCCCATTTAGTTGATGTTATCTGACCGCGTGTCCAGTCTGAGCGCGACTTCCAACTTCTATCCCACCTGCAAAAGCAACTGATCCTGTGTGCTATCGACAGCGTTTCTCCCGATTCAAAGACAGGCGGCTACCTCGTCTATTCCACTTGTTCGGTCACAGTCGACGAGAACGAGGCGGTCGTAGACTACGCCCTTCGGAAACGCCCCAACGTGAAACTTGTCGACACAAGTCTAGAATTTGGGCGCGAGGGCTTTACAAAGTATCGCGGGAAGATATTCAATCCGTCTCTAAATTTAACGCGACGGTTCTACCCGCATGTCCACAACATGGACGGTTTCTTTGTTGCCAAGTTCAAGATAGAGAAGCGTTCAAAAATGAAGGCGGCAGACAACGTCGTAGAAGCCATCAACAAACTGCCCGGGAACGTAGAGGAAGCAGACCACGGTTTCGATTCCGAAGAGGACAAAGCTTACATCGAAGGTCTGTCTATTACATTTGACGTCTCGCTCGCGCATTCAATTCTCGTTGCTACTTTTAGAGGGAAAGCGGAGACAAATGAAGGCCAAGGGTCTTCGGGTTCCGCCGCGGAAAAAGCCCGAACAGAATGCAGGGACAAAAGCATCAGGATAATCAGGGATTTCTTTGTACCCTATACCCTGGCTTGCTCAAACGGAACAAAGACATTCCATGCGTGCCGTTGTCATATCAAGCTGTGTTGCCACTGATAGGGAATGCAGGTGGACCCGCCGGTCGTTTGAAACATTGGCTGAAAGAAGTATATACAAACCCACAGGAGAGCAGCTCCCGAAATCGGCTCGGGAGCCGTCCACAATGACCTGAACCTCCCAGGAAACAGAGAATGAATGGTAGGAGGCATGAAGAATGTTCACACTCGGGGGCAGCGAGATGCCATTCAAGGTCGCAAGGGTTGGATACGGACTTCTAAACTGAGCTCGGATCCGGTAGGTGGAAGAGCGAGCGAAGAGATGTGGGTTATTATGCTCCGGAGCCTGGTGGGCTCAGGAAATGCGGTTCCGCCGAGAAGACGATTTCGGTGGCGATTCGCACCGCGGACGAGATACGCATCTCGGTGTGCGCACGACTCATCCCCACATGTGTTGCAAACACCTCTAGGAGGCCTGTTGACGTGAGTCTGTTGCCGTCGTGGATGACAGTCGTCTTGGTGAGACCGAAAGTCATGAGGAAAGGTCCGAAAGGCGACCAACACTGATGTGAGTGTGACAGCAAGAGGGAACGAATTGCATTGCACCCTTTCGATCAGTCACAGAAGTTGGACCCGGGAGCAGTCGTGCGCAACAGAATTGCCAGGGAATAAAAAAACAACAAACTGGCCGCATCGATGGCACGGAACCCCGACAAAGGTTCTTGTCCATGAACATATAACCATGACTACGGTCAATGTTCTCACCAGAGATGATTTGGACATACGGTTCGTGAAGGATGCATGATGGAAACGACCGCGACCACTTGTTGTGAGGAGGTTCAAATTCAAAGGTGAACGTATCTTCGCGCCTGAAAACGAGAATTGGTAATATACAAGTGTTGATACAAACCGTCGATACGTCAATACAGTCGTGTGGCATTTTATCTCGGCTGTCGGGTATTGGGAAAAAACATACAAGACACTTGCGTGACATGGCGTCAATCAATTTGGCTCGTTTGGCAGATATACGCAGGTCAACGTTCGACGCTTCTCCATCGCATGGAGGATATCTAATAATACCCCTCCCGAGCGAAGCAAGCATAATTATTCATACACACAAGGCCAGGAGATGAAACGAGCGTGAGGTTCACGGAGATTCACGTCGAAAGCAACGGTGACAGGACGGATTTCCGCCCAAGCACCTTGGTTGAAAATACGCCAGTCCTAAGTGAGACATCCAGTTGACTAGCTCGATAACTTGAGCGCGGTGATTGAACATTGCAGGAGTCATCGTGGGAATCTTGTGTTGCGCCAGACTCCTTTCAGGCTGTCACACGCCCAGTGAGATGATCGAGTGCAATGCTCGGGCCTTGTAGAAAAAATCTCACTCCGCCGAGTAGCAGCAGTGAAACAACTTGAAGGGATGCAGCGGTGGAATTGTCAAGGGTACCCAGCCCAACAAACCAGCCCCTCTGTGGTTATCTTGACCTTGCCAAGTGAATCGGAGGTCCAGGGAGGGGATCTTAAAATTTGAAAGGTAGCGATCGGCAATTGGGTGAATTGGTCCATGACGTGATCCGGTGATACTGCACCTTTTCGTTCTGCACTCCCTTTTATGGGTTCGTTTGGCGATCTAACCAAGCCACCGCACGGACCTCATATGGCGAGTAGAGCACCTTCCACCACGAGGGTTGTTACTTGAGTTAGTACAGCTGTACACTGGCTTGTGACGAGTCGCTTAGCGTCGTGTAAGCGCCGTGAGAGTGTGTAAGATCCAAAATAGGCAAAAGCGAATTGGTTGACAACTGTTGAAAAATGAGGTTAAGTGTTTTTGTTTGGCGCGTAAAGCGGACACAAATAAGGATAAGAGAGGCGCGAATTCGTCCTAAACCGTATCTCTTCCTCTCTCTCTTACTTCTCTCTAGCCAACGGCCCAGCGCTGCGTAGCACGCTCTTCTCTCTCTTGTCATTTATAGTTTTTTCATGTTCGTTCTCTCCCATCCTCTCCAACGTCCTCCAAGCTCACTCTTTCACAGCTCACATTCGCATTTCTTGCAATAATGTCTGCTACCGAGGCCACCGTTGTTGCTCCCACTGAGGAAGTGAAGGCTGTTGAGACCCCTGCTGTCGAGCCTGCCCCCGCCACCGAGGCTCCCGCTGCTGAGCAGTCTGCTCCTGTTACTGAGGGCGCTGCCCTCACCGCTGTCAGTGTCTTCCCTTTGTGTGTCTATTAATATCTCCTCACATTCATTGCAGGATGCATCAAAGGAAGAAGTCATGGCGGTCAGTATTCAATACCCTTGAAAGTCGTTCAGCTTTTGACGCGTTTTCTTTCAGGAACCTGCCGCTGAGGCCACCACTGCAGAGCCTGCCACTGAGGCTGCTGCTTCTGCGGAGCCCGCCAAAGAAGAAGCGAAGACCGTGAGTTATTTTGTCTCCTGCACTCTACTATCGTTTAATGGCTCGGCGCTAGGATGCTCCCGCTGAAGCTCCTAAGAAGGACGATGTACCGAAGAGCCCCAGCCTGCTCTCCAAGCTGCTTGGGCCGCTCGGAAAGATCAAGGTCGTCCCGAGTAAGAGCCCGAAAAAGGAAAAGAAGAAGGAAGAGGTAAGCATCCATCTTCGCTGTCGCCGTTAGGTGTTCAAAATTTTCAGGTTGAGCTCGCTGCCCCTGCGGCAACCTCAGAGCCTGCTGCTACTGAGGCATCCCCAGCTAAAGAAGAATCTGCAGCCCCGGCAGAGGAGACTGCTGCTGCTGAGCCTGTGAAGGAGACTGAGACCGCTCCCCAGGAAGCCCCTGTTGCTGATGCTCCCGTCGAGCCTACTGCCGAGGCTGCTGCTCCCGCAGCCGAAGCTGAAGCTCCCAAGGAGGAAAAGGTGTGGCTTCTTTGTCTGATTGTGCAGGGCCTTTCGTGACTCTTTCGACAGGCTGCCCCCAAGGAGAAGGTTAGCAAGGCCACCAAGGCCAGTCGCCGAATTTCAACTCGTGTTGGCGAGTTCTTCAAGAGCAGGAAGGCAGAGGTCAACACTCCACCCAAGGTTGACGAGCAGCCCCCCAAGATTGATGAGCCTACCCCTCTCCCTCCCCTTGAACCCCCTAGCGAGGAGCCTACTCCTGCTGCTCAAGAGGCGCCTGCTACTGCTCCTGTCATCGCTGCTGCTGCATGAACCAACATTGGGTAGTCATTCATGATCGACACGAGCTTCTAATTCCTATCCTCTCTGGTGTATCATGTATGGATCGTTTACACCATGCATGGCGGATTTCTTTCCTTTTGTCCATGGCTTTATCCTTTCTAATACGCTACTCGTCGGATGTGGTTGTGCTTTTCACCTTGATGACTCTCTGATCATGACTACCGCAATCCGTGTCTCCACTGGCTAATGCGATTCATCTGATTTTGATACCCTCTTCTTTGACCATGTTACATGAGCCCCGTAATTCAATTTGAGGGCTTCCTAGAAGTTGGTGTGATGTTGTGTTGATATGACTCGATTGCAGAACTCGGTTATAAGGAGCCCATCAATCCGCACCAACCTAACACTAACGGAATTGAATGCCTCCCAAGTCCTCTGCCGTCGCTAAAGAGCGATTAGTCGCCGACGATGAGGAGGTTTTGCAAGCCGTCGTGCTCGCGGACAGCTTCAACAAACGTTTTGCCCCTCTGACCAGACACAAGCCTCGGGTAAGTTGCCCACGGATCTTTCAGGCTTCCTGACCAACTACAATCAAATCCATCAGTGTCTACTTCCTATCTGTAATGCCCCATTGCTTGACTGGACCTTCGAAAGCCTTGCCCTTGCAGGTGTTCAAGAGATATTCGTCATATGTCGTTCGCATGCTGAACTGGTTAAAACCGCTATAAAGTCTGCGCGATCTCAATCTCCATCCGATCCTGGTTACTCATTCCTTCTGGCCTTTATTTCCCAAGCAGAAATTCTAAATGGTCGAAACCCAGCAGTGGCCTGAAGATTGTCCCGATCGTGACTGCCAAGGAAACGTTCTCTCCGGGAGATGCGATGCGAGATATCTACACGCACGGGATCATCACGTCTGACTTTGTACTCGTCACGGGAGACCTGGTGAGCAATATCCGGATCGACGAGGTCGTCCGTGTGCACAAGGAGAGGCGGAAGACAAACAAGGATGCTATTATGACGATGGTGGTGAAGGAGAGCGGGGCGCATCATCGTACTCGGTGAGTCTTGCTGGGATTTTCTTAATGTATGCACTGGGTAGTTGACGTACGGATGTCATCCGGGGGTGGTAGATCGCGGGGCGATTCTGCTGTCTTCGTGCTAGATCCCGACACGTCCGAGTGTCTGCATTACGAACCTGTGACTGGTTGGCCGCCTAGGAAGTACGTGAATATACCCCGCGAGATTCTCGCCGAGCATCCCGAAATCGATATCCGGAACGACCTCATAGACTGTTCGATTGACGTTTGCTCCGTCGAGGTATGTGCATGCACGGGGCTACTCCTGTTGGAGAAAGCTCACCGACTGATCTGTACATTGCAGGTCCCGTCACTTTTTCAAGATAATTTCGACTACGGGGACATTCGAAGAGATTTCGTGCACGGTGTCCTCACATCCGACTTACTTATGAAGAATATCTATTGTTACATTGCGAAAGATGGCTACGCAGCCCGAGTCAAGGACACCAGGAGCTATGATTCTGTCAGGTTAGGGTCGTTCACCTCTTGGTTGTCTTTGTTGATTGAGGTTGGTTTGTAGTAAAGATATCCTTTCGAGATGGACCTTCCCACTCGTCCCAGATGACAACCACCCCGGCGGACACTCTTATGAACATCTGCGCGGGAACAAGTACATTGCAAAAGACAATTCAGTCATACTCTCTAGGTGGGCTCACTCGTTACTCCGTGACTTCCGTAGTGATCTGATTATTAGTGACCTTTGTCTAGGACATGTAAGATCGGAAACAACACCCTCATCGGCTCAAAAAGCCAAATCTCAGACAACGCCCAGATCATCTCTTCCGTCCTCGGCCAGCGTTGTATCATCGGAGCAGGTTCCGTCGTTCGTAATTCTTACCTCTTTGATGGGGTCGTCGTTGGCCCGAGTTGTACGATCGAGCATAGTATCATCGGAGCTGGGGTTCAGATCAAGGAGAAGAGCAAGGTCGAACGGGGATGTTTGATTGCTGATAAGGTGACTGTTGGACCTCAAGCAACGCTGGAACCATTCCAGAAGTTGTTGAGGAAACGTCAAGATACTGAGGATGAGGACGCGGATGAGAAGGAAGAGGATGATGCCGCCGAGGATGGAGATGACGAAGGAGGGGATGATGAAGACGACGAGGAAGAAGAGGATGAAACCAAAAGCGATGAAGAGGAGGAGGACTCCGACTATGAGGAAGTGGAAGCTAGTGAGTGCCCATCTTACAAGAGTATGCTGCCTGCTCACGTCTCGCGTTCAAGACCAAGATCCCGCTGCGCTGCAGAAGCTTGGATCGGACTCTAACGCGATAGTATTGCCTCAGCCCAAGATCGGCGAGGACGATGAACTCGATGAACTCGAACATCCTAACAACCAGCGACTCATGCGCATCGGTATGCTCTTCCTGTGTCGACTTGAACCGTGACAGCATACTGATCGTCGTCTCTAAAGGCGATACCGTTTCTGACCTAGAGTTGTCAGACTCAGGTTCAGTGACTTCCTCCGAAGCAAACTCCGGATCGGAGTCAGACTCTGAGGACGATGACCG